>OW240923.1:121445196-121495934 GCA_933207985.1 Pelobates cultripes | reverse complement strand
CTATGCACACAGTCCAATCGCCGTGGAGTTAAAGTGTTCACAAAGTCTGTTCTCCATACGAATAGACTCCACGGGATGGCTGTCTGGGGTAATGCTGTTCATACGGTTTAAACTACCGAATGAACAGGCATCCAGTTAAATAAGCCTTTTATGCAGGGGAAAAGAAGGCTTTTAACATGGGGCCATAGTCCAAAGGCAACAGGAGAGCAACCAGGCTTCTCCAATGCAATGTGGCAAGATTGGTCTCGTCACATAAAGTATATACACAAGCAAAGTAGAAAAAGAAGGTCCTGTTCTAAAGTATCCAGAGACCTTAATCTGGTGATGTATTCAAAAATATATTTTGCAAACCACTAGACTTATGATCTGTGATATGGACAGTAATATAAATCTATATCAACTAAAGTATATACATGATAAATAATAAACTACTAAAGTATGTACAAATTGAGATCCTCCGTGGCTGAATAAAAGTAGCATTAGCTATATAGACTCTGAATCTGTGTCTAGATATAAAAGGCAAACGTAATAGTATCTAAACAATGTAACAAAGCTAATTGCGATCAAAGAGAGGATTGTAGAAAACTAGCCTGATAAATAAATGTCAATATATACTCATTGAAAGGTCCTGTTCATAAGTATTCAGAGACCTTTGCCTAATAATGTGTGCAAAAACACTGTTTTGCAATGCACAATTGTAGCATGAAATCTTGACAGAAAAAACGTCTGTCTAAATATTTAGATCGGTAAATAGTAATAAGTCAAAATAGCAATACAGCCTCCGTGGATACAAATGCTTCTTCGCTATTAATGAGAGGGGGAAAAGAAGGGTTTCCATCTAAGCTTGTAAAAAATATTAACGGTCTAGTGATATAACTAGATATATGATAATAGGAGCATATGTCCCAGTGGCCCCGAAAGTAATAATTGATGATAGCGATAAATTGAACTCAGGATCCGAGATGCTAAACAAATGGTTACTGTATCAAAATGGTACTGGTGAGATAAATATTAAGTCTCAGATCACCGAAGGCCCCTGACGCTCGCGTTTCGCCCACAGCTCATCAGAGGGGACTCCCGAGACTTAATATTTATCTCACTTACTAAATATAAGCCCTTCACCATCACACTGGTCTAAAATCTCTATTTTATAAGATAAGCTTTTTGGTGATATAGCAGCTGTTTACGAAGTGTCCTTCACAAGTGTGACATTGTATACCTTTTAAATATTAGCGCTGGTACCCCCCCATTGTTTAATATAGCATGTTTACTGATTGTATAGTATAGGGTTACATACAGTAAAACATCCAAATGTGTCATAGTTTGTTTGTGGTCTGCGTGAATCCGGATGTGTGATGTGGCATGTTTACAGGCATACCAGAACAAATACAGTGGTTATTCAGTGAACCGGGAATTGCAAGCATTTCACAAGAGAATTAACGTTTGAGGCCAAGCTGTAGGTATTTTTCAGTTGTTTTGCTCTAGACCTTTTCATTTTATAGTCAATGAGCATATACACAGACATGCACATGCAGGCTCACTGACACAAACCCCCACACACACACACACAAACTTAATGACACACTGTAGTGGAGCTCCAATACCACAACTAGGTATCTCCGCTATTCCTTCCTCAAAGCTGAAAGAAGCACTGTACTAATCCAAGACCCTTTCTCCCCAGCAACTACATGACACATAATTCTGGGAGTCAACTGAGCTTTATTTGGTCACACACGGCTTTTATGCACTGACCCCTAGCATGGGGTCTCCACATCAAAATTATGAGGGTTTTCCTCCCAGGAGCCTCTGTTTCTGACAGATATTTGAGCTCAAAATAAGATAACTCAGTTATCTCTTAGTTACAGCTAAAATATCACAAATCACCCCAAAAATACACCATCATAACGCAGTATCAAAGTCATATCACTGAATAGGTTGGGTCTGAGTGACAACTTTGTTGAAATAGCGCTCAGATCCCTTTGGTAGTTTGGAATCACCATTTAAAATTAAGTTTTGACAGGTTGGCCACAAGATGATGTCCCAAAACAGTTCCACAGAAAACAAAGCAACAGCCGGTCATCTTTTGGGGGTTCCCATATTAATACCGTCGTATGCTCCCCCTGGCTGATAGGGAGCGAATTCTCCCCCTGTTCGGTAGTTCATGTCTGCCGAACGCCATTCTCCTATCTGTTCGGGAAGTTGGATGGGCAGAGGTACAAGTTTCCCGGGTGTTCGCGGGGTCGCGTATCCTACATACAGTTGCACGACCATGTACCGCTACCTGCATTCGGGAGACAAAATGGCTGCCAATTCTTGGAGCATTAATTTATTCAAACGGCGGCCACACAAGGAAAGCACTTGAACTAGTTGCTCATTTATGGTTAACAGCCAGGGGTGGTCGGTGATTATGAAGTGTAAACAAGGGTACCACACCGAGTTGGGTCGGTAAACGAGGGTGTACGGACAACCGAACAAAAGGAATAAAAGTTTATTTCATGAATCCATTCTGCTACACACACTTTCAGGCAACATCCACAAAGGTATACATATAACTAGCCATAGGCACATCAACACATACATAACTAGTCAACACAGCTAGCAACATCGTTACACACACTCACACATTTATCTAGTAACAATACAGGCAGATGTGTGGATACCTGCCTTTGCCTATTCAGCTCCTCTCCTAGGCAGGTATCCACACCTTTAGAATAAAAAGAAAGAATAAGGTCTGTTACTTGGATACCCTAATAACCAAAGAGGAACAAGTAAAAAATACAGAAAAATACAGCTTTTTTTGACTTGTTCCAGGATCCAAGAACCAAGCAGCCAGCCAACAGGTTCAAAGACTGGAATCCTCCAATAAAAAAACCAGGACACACAGTTCCAGATGGAACTAATACACTTAGTATAATTTTCACTTGGTACTAGTCCATATGTTCATTACATCAAATGTAATGGGGCATCTGTATGAGGAAATGCTTATGGGCCAGGGCAGCATTTGGCTCCGCCCCCACATCACCTACTTGGATGAGTTCATTAGAATTGACAATCTCAGCCAATCCAATGCTTTTCCATAGAAAAGCATTAGCTGAGAAGTCAAGTCTGATTATCTCAGCCGAGGGGACAGAGCCAGCACCAGCGGACCTTCTCAGCACTGGAACAAAGGTCAGTTTTTACCCTATATTGAAGAAGGCAAGGGGGGCTGGGCACCAAATTGTGTTTTTAACACTATAGGATCAGGGATACACATTTGAGATGACAAACTCAATTTATACAAATTACCAAATCATATAGGGAAACATACAGTAACTCATAATAACACAATAACATATTTATACAAGGGCGGGGAAGACAATAACTAAAAATAAATATCTCCCTTGCCTGACGAAACTATTATATGCAAATCTAACCAAATATGCAAATTACTGAGTCTTGTTATTCAGGTAGTGCACATAACAGTTGGTGCCAACAGATGACGCTACTGAATCTGTTTAGCGCTATATAAATGGCAATAATAATAAAAATAATGGCGCGGTGTGACGAGACCAATCTCGCCACATTGCCTTGGAGAAGCCTGGTTGCTCGCCTGCTGCCTTGGTACTATGGCCCCATGTTAAAAGACATTGTTTTTCCCTGCAGAAAAGACTTATTTGTGATTTTCTGCCTGGCGTTCGGTAGATTCAATCTACCGAACAACCACACGAATGACTGGACCACCTGGGAGCTGGAGTGTGCCGGCAATTAGCCTCCCTGAAGCTGCGGTTAACCACAGATTAATTGACGAATGCTGGGTGGCCGCCTTTCGTATCACGAACACGAGGTCGCAGCCATTTTAAACATGCGAACGCACAGTGGTGTTCGACGCTTAATTCATGGAACTGAAATCGGACACAGTTTTGCGCGAACACCGCTGAAGCCGACGACCTCCCTTCTTGTTCGGTGAAAGTGCACGAACGGCCCGGTGTTCGGTAGTTTTGCTTGAATGTGTTATACCCAGATAGGAATCCCATGGAGCCCATTTGCATGAAACTGACTGTGTAAAGACTTTGGCTCCATGGCGATTAAACTGTATTTGTGTGGTCTGTGCGCCATTCGCTTAATAATGTGCGCTCAGACCTGAGCTATCTGGGGATATGTTAAATGTATGCTTTTAATGTTATGTGTCTCACATAGTGTATTTTAATAGTAATTCCTGTGTTAGTATCCCCACGTGCATAATGGCGATTTGCCTTTGTCTTGGAAGATAATTGAATTACTTCTCAATTATCTCCAAGGCAGAGGGGAGGAAGCCAGGATGCATTGTGGGAATATAATGTGACAGTGTGTCCTATTTGTCTACTTGTCTGTCTTTTGTCACAGTCTCCCATTTGGTCCCCTATGGGAGTGTCCACCAGGTGGGAGACCTGCATAAATACTCATTAAACAGACCACTGCTTGACCCTCAACACAGAGCCTTTTCTCGTCTTTGGGGGGATTTACTGACTGCTGATAGAGACTGATTGCTAGGAGTGTAAGCCGCTTGGATGCTTTTCCTATTCGTCTTCTAGCAGCGATTCGTATGGTTCCAGTTCGTGTGTTTGGAGTGCTATATTGAATGCCGTTCGGTAGTTTGGAGCATTCCCTTATTGGCGGTTCGTGAGTTTGGTGTTCTACAATAGCTGTGCCTGCATCTCTGGAAAGGGGGACGATCGCCTAAACAGTTTTTACCCCTTGTGTGCAAAACGGTCCGTTACACGCGGTACAGGTTCCACAGCTAGATCCACCTAGTTGGTAGAACGCATCAGGACAGGAGAGCACACAAAACATTTAATACCAAACACATTACACACACCCTGCACCCACAATGGGGTCATCCAGGGCACTAATTAAATTGTCCATATTATGCTCCAGGAGATTGTGAAAACAGTTACATGTACTGACACACACAATCACACAAACACAAGGTCACCGAGACACACGAATGGCCACCCCTTTTTGGGCCGACAACCCTGTCCCGAATGTGATGCCTGCAGCATTGGCAATTTTGACATATTAACAAAATAAGTCTGAAGTTTCTATTCACTAAGTGCTGAATTTGCTACAGGAAATGTGGTCACTTTAATTGTCTCAATTCACTTCAGTTTGATTGATAAGATTTCCATAAAGTTCAGTTTATTTCAGGATTTTGTTTTCTAAACATTTTCCCTTTTTTAAACACTTTATTTTTTCTATTTCTTAAAGGAGCATTCTAACATTAGAAATATAAACCATATAACACAGTGTGTTTACTTTACAAGTTTGTAGATCTCAATCTGTTAATAAAATGTAATAACACATGGAGCTGCGGTAGGCTTTAGCAGGCAATTAACAGATCAGGAAATAATTTATTTTAAATTAAACACCCTGAAGGGACACACCAGGCACCATAATAGCCTGATAAAGGTTGTTATGGTGCAAGGGGTCCATTGTGCCAACTTACCTTTAGGGGTTAAACCATTCAGAGTATAAAAGATACATATCTCTTTCAGTCAGTTTTCTGAATTGAGAGATAGTGACAGGCTTATAATGTTAGCAGATTCGTTCAGCATACAGTCTCTAGTCTGAGGCTTACAGATTGAAGCCTTGGACCAAGAGAGTAAGTGAAGGGGTCGGGGTATTAGGCACTATACTACATATTTTTTAATATTTTTTTTTTTTAATGGATATTTGTGGAAATATTGATACATTTGTATCTACAATATATATTTTTTGGTATTTAATATTTTGTAAAAAATAATTTTAAAAATGGATCCAAAATGTTTTTTATATTATTTGAAAATATTAAATGAGCCAGCTCTCAACCCCCAGCCACGCCCTAGGTAAGGGGTGCCACCTAAGGTGGGCCAGTTCACCCACCCTCCACAACCACACTACACACTATAATAGGATAGCTCTAAACTGAACAGCCCGGACCGAAACATCCATAACACTGACCTAGATTTAGTACCACACAATCCTAAGCTACACGCTCGCAGCCACCTCTACAAACCATCCTTGATACACTACAACACACACGTTCAATTTAAAAAAACAGTGCAAGACAAATACTGTTATAACTGTTTTAACCATGCAAATGCATTATGTTGGTCAAACCCTGCTGCAGCTGTTGGGGCGCAGTGGAGTAATATGTTGGTTGTTACCTATAATATGCACAACAAAAATAAAGAATAAAACATTTTTTTTTTAAATTTAAAAAAAAAAGACATAGTTTGGGGTTAAGTCGTTAATTAATAGTTTTACATTTTAAGACAGCGATTTCATTAAAACTTAATTGGGATGAAGTTATTATGGCACTCAGTTTGGTAATTAAAAAAAAAATCTGCAAAAGATGTAAAACTGTGCATTCTCTTATACTAATGTAACAGCAGATTCAGCAGCAATAAGTCACGACCAGATCAGCAACATAGAAAAAATAATAAAACGTAGAAAATAAAATAGAAAAGGAGGGGAAAAAAACATAAATACTGGAAAAATAATGCAATTAATAAATACAATAAATAGCCACAACTATAAAGTAAGCATCTCTATAAAAAAGAAGAGACAACAGTCACGGTGATAATACTCATTATTATTATTTTATTATTTATGTAGCGTGTAGCGGAATGGGCCTTTGGACGGTACCCTAATGCCTGCTCTGGGCTGTCCGTGCTGGTTTTCCCCCTCCCCGTTGTCCCCATGTTTGGGACTTAAAGTCCCTGTGTGAGACATATCTCCTTCTTATTAAAAACCCAGGCCTTTCCCCTGTTTCGCCTGGCCATTCGTCAATTCCATTTCCCTGAGTTGTTCCCACGGTTCTTGATGACAACCGAACAAATTACCGAACGGCAGGCAACCCAGATGGGGAGTGTGCAGCTCATTAACACCAATAAATCAGTTCATACCTCAACAAACCACAACTACATGAACATTCCAATCGGTCGACTGGGTTGCCGCCGTTCGTTTGTGTGAACACGTGGCGGTGGCCATCTTGCACTATACTACATACGAACAGAGACAGCGGTGTTTGGTCGTCAAGTGTATGGTACTAAAATCAGCCACTCAGCGGCACGAACACCACTGGGACTTCCACCTTCTGTTCCATTCGTGGGAATTCATGCAAACAGAGCAGCGTTCAGGGGGAGCAACCTCCCAAACTAGATATTCATATGAACGGACACATGAACAGTTGTTATAATATTTTCTATGTGTTTTGTACTCCCGAAAGAGACAAACTGCAGAGCCTATTTTCATGGAGCCTTTTCGGGCAGTCGCCTCGTGTATGGTCGATCAAAACTATACCCCGGTAGCGTTTTGGCTGTGTTCGTGGGATCTGAGTGCTTTATGGATATATTGGGCGCTCAGACCCAGGTAATCCGGGGATATAGTACTTGAGGGGGTACCTTATGGGGAAATGTATATTTTGGGGTGTTTAAGATTATACATGTCCTGGACCTGAGAGGTACTGTCATTATATTGTGTACTTTGCCCTGCCTACTCCCAGGTCCAGTGGGGAATGCCCCTGGAATATGTATCTGGAAACCCCTTCCAGGGGATTCTCATAAAACGCCAGCTGTGGCTCCATTAAAACCAGCTATACTCCCAGAGCAGAGTGTTGTCCAGTGGCTGGGGAGGTGTTGAGAGATTCTTGGAGTATTTTCCTTTATTTGGCTGTTTCCTTGGAATATTTTTCTTGTTCCTGAGTACATCTTGGCGTACCAGTGGAGGAGAGTCCCTGCTAGGACTAGATCTCCGCTGCATACCACCATCAGATTCCATAGCGCTGTACAATAGGTGGACTAACAGACATGTAATTGAGACCAGACAAATTAACGCACCAGAACAGAGGGGGTGGAGGACCCTGCTGAGTGAGCTTACAGGACACTCATCACTGCATATGTGAGAAAAATGAGGCCAAGCAAGGCAAAGATCATGTGGGGATATTTATGGGATGAAAATATTAAAATAATATTTTCATAAAAATTATAAAAAATGAATTTAATAATTTTTATTATATCAAATTTATATTGAGAATTACCCACTATATTTAATTCTCCTATATCCTAGAGAACGTTCATTATGAGGATTTTACTCCACACAATAAAACACAATTCTTTATAAAAATATAATTTATTGTGACAATAATAATAAAATAATAATAATCTGTAACATTCGTGATAATAATCAGTGAATATTTAGTATAACATTGGTATACAACAAATTGGCAATGGTTTAAACACAATACAGCGACTAAAATCAACCAACTGTCCAGACTTACAAGATTTATGATAGGTTACTGTAACGGACGTTCTGCACACAAGAGGTTAAAACCGTTTAGGTGATATTCCCCTTTCCAGATGCACGGACAGCTACTGCAAGCACCAATCTCCCGAGCTGCAAACAACATCCAACTCCCGAACCGGAAACACACAAATACTGGAAACAGCCTAACAGGAAAAGCATACAATCAGCTTACACTCCGGGCAATCAGCATACAATCCAATTCCCCCCAAGAACGAGATGACACATCAAGCAGAATCTGGTTTACTAGGGCTACCTGCCCAGCTTTTTTGGTGGACACTCCCCAAGGGGACCAGATGGAAGACTGGGACACAAAGGGTAAAAGGACCAATCATAGACTTACACATTTCAACCATCCCACAATGCATCACAATCCCTCCTCTCTGGCCTGGAGATAATTGGGAAGTAATCCAATTATCTCCAAAGACAGAGGCAAAACTCCATTACACACATTTTCAGTAAAAAGACATAAAATTACATACGGTTACCTTTATCCCATAAAACACACACATTCTACATATCCCCAGATAGCTTAGATCTGAGCGCACATTATTACCGAATGGCGCTCAGATCACATACATACAGTTCAATCGCCATGGAGCCAAAGTCTTTTCTATAGTCTTTCGTTACACGAATAGGCTCCATGGCATAGCTATCTGGGGTGATGCTGTTCATACGGTCAAACTACCAAATGAACAGTCATTCGGTTCTGTGACGAGACCAATCTCGCCACATTGCATTGGAGAAGCCTGGTTGCTCGCCTGCTGCCTTTGGACTATGGCCCCCTGTTAAAAGACATCTTTTTTACCTGCATAAAAGCTCCATTCGTGCTTTTCTGCCTGGGGTTCGGTAGATTTGTTTGAATGTGTTATACCCCAGATAGGAATGCCATGGAGCCCATTCGTATGAAACTGACTGTATTAATATAAAGACTTTGGCTCCATGGCGATTAAACTGTATTCGTGTGGTCTGAGCGCCATTCACCTAATAATGTGCGCTCAGACCTGAGCTATCTGGGGATATGTTAAATGTATAGTTTTAATGTAATGTGTCTTACCTGGTGTATTTTAACAGTAATGCTTGTTTTGTGTCCCCATGTGCATAATGGAGTCTTGTCTCTGACATGTCTGTGTTTTATGTATAAAATGGGAATTGTGTATTGTACAGTATTTTAATGCTTTGTGCTAACCATGTGCATAATGGAGTCTTGTCTCTGTCCTGGGAGATAATTTAATTACTTCTCAATTATCTCCTGGGCAGAGGAGAGGAAGCCAGGATGCATTGTGGTAAAAAGTGTATGTGTAATTGGGTTACCTCTCAGGATAAGGGGGAGGGAATCTGTGGGTTGTAACTAATATGTTACTGGATATTTTATACCTCCCTGTGGGCGGTCCTGTATTTGCAAGACTGTAATAAAAACCAGGCTGGGTGTGCCAGCACCTCAGACCACTGCTTGACCCTCAACACGGAGCCTTGTCTCGTTCTTGGGGGGATTCACTGTATGCTGTTAGAGACTGATTGCCAGGAGTGTAAGCTGATTGTCTGCTTTTCCTGTTCGTCTGCTAGCAGCTATTTGGGAGGTTCCAGTTCGGGAGTTGGAGTGCTATTTTGTATCCAGTTCGGGAGTTTGGTGTTCTGCAGTAGCTGTGCCTGTATCTCTGGAAAGGGGGCCGATCGCCTAAACGTTTTTTACCCCTTGTGTGCAAAACGGTCCGTTACAGGTTCCACTACCGAATGCAGAGGTAAGGAGGCTGGCGGCTCAGTGGTGTTCGCGCAAATAAGTCTCCGTTTCCAGTTCCATAATTTAGGCGCTGAACACCGCTGGCCGTTCGGGAGTTAAAATGGCAGCTGCCACGTGTTTGGCAAACGAACAAAGGCCACCCAGCGTTCGTCAATTAAGCTGCGGTTAACCGCAGCTTCTGGGTGGTCAATTGACGGCACACTCCAGATCCCAGGTGGTCGATCGTTCGGTACTTCTACCGAAAACCCCAGCAGAAAGGCACGAATACGCCTTTTTGCAGGGAAAATAAAAGGTTTTAAATGCCGGGCCATAGTCTAAAGCGAGCAGGCGAGCAACCAGGCTTCTCCAGTGGACAGTGGCGAGGCTGGTTCCGCCACAGGTACTTCACAAACACAGAAAGCTCACAGCACAACGAGAAGCCATAAAATCTTAGCTATCAGTTAGATCCTTTTACTGCTGGCTAGAATCCTCCTAGGCATATAATATCCTATTCTATTGCAATTTTTAATTAAAACAATGTTCATACCAGATCATTAACCATTCCTGGAACCATCCAATAAGAATAATCTACCAGATTTTACATTAGCCGAATTTTAATTTCTCTACATAAGGTGCACTATCTTATTTCAGAGCAAATCAATACATCTGGATAAATGTGACATGCTAACAGTGACAAATATATCATTAATATATCGTTATCTTGATTCCACTTGCAGAATGGAATTTTTATAACCATATATTCTTTAGTTAACTAAGATTTCTAATGATGAAATCTGGCCAATTTATCCAGGCATATATTCCTGCTATGTCAAATTTCAAATTTTAAATTAATTAAATAAAACCAGCATAATTACCAGTTGTATAGTAGATGCTCTTATCAGATGAGTAGATAGTCCCAGGAAATTGAATGCAAGTATGGTTATGATTGTATTGGAGGTGTGCATGTAATAGAGAAAGTGGTGTTGGTTAGAAAGTAATAGGTGTCCAGGAAATTGTTTCTTAAATTGTTTCAAGAGAGTTTGAATGTGTTTAAAGAGTATAAGTCTTTGAATGTCAGATTTGAGTGTCAGTCCCAGAGTGTCTTCTCAATGTGTGTCCTGAATCTCCCTCTCTTTCTTTTGTCCTTACTTTTTAAAGGGCCAAACTTTCTGCACGTCATTAGTTGATCGGACGAATAGGAAACTGGAGGTGTGTCTACCTTATCTAGTATTATCTAGTTTTTGGTCAGTAGATGGCGCAATTACATCACCAAAATTTCTTGTCCTGGATATAGTTAAGTAAAAATGATGATGATTTTGACGTAATTTTGGCTTATCTATATGTCTGCTGTAAATCACAAGACATGTCACATAAAAGCAATTTCTTAGTTTTTTCCAGTTTTATCCCAGACTTTGTGTCTATAATTTGAATCGTAATTCTAGAATTGACACCTCCTAACCTCAATTTCACCCTTTTACTTACACTGGGACGTTGTAAGATTCCCGAAAGTAAAATCAATTACTTGGTGTTATCTGTTATTGGTGTCTGGCTTTCTGGTCTTCTTGTGTCTGGTTCTTTGGTGAAGCTGTGTGTAAGATTATTTCTATTCCACTAACATTTATTAAATAATATGATAATTTTCATTGATATTTATCAATGAATAGTCTATATTATTAACGTAATACTAATTATATGTATTTAATATAATAGTAAGTAAGTGTGTAGTGGGTAGATGTGTGTGTATATATATATATATATATATATATATAAAATAATGTATACACTTGTTTATGGATTAATATTCCACCCCCATTCTTGCTGTGAGGCTTCATTTCTTATCACTTGTCTTGTTTACATAACGCATTCTTTACCTCAGACTCGAATGACTAGAGTTACAGTTAGAAATTTTGTGTCTTCTTAGCCTGGAAATCCAAAATGGAGTCAGCTCTGTTTTGAGTGTGACTGGCAATATACACTTTTAATTTCTGTCTTAGCACAAAATGTCTGCCAATATAAATATACTGACAATCACCCTGTCAATACGTAGCACTATAAGGAAAACAAGTAAAAGATTAACTTTCCTGGCGTCCAGCAAAGTGTCCCCTGGGATTAATCTTCCCACTATCACTTACAGAAAGTGTTTCATTGCATCTTCTTGGTGAGAGGATTTGTTTCAGAGATATACCTCATTCCATCCCCTTGGTGAGAGGGTTTGTTTCAGAGCTATATCTCATTCCATCCCCTTGGTGAGAGGGTTTGTTTCAGAGCTATATCTCATTCCATCCTCTTGGTGAGAGGGTTTGTTTCAGAGCTATATCTCATTCCATCCCCTTGGTGAGAGGGTTTGTTTCAGAGATATACCTCATTCCATCCCCTTGGTGAGAGGGTTTGTTTCAGAGATATACCTCATTCCATCCCCTTGGTGAGAGGGTTTGTTTCAGAGATATATCTCATTCCATCCCCTTGGTGAGAGGGTTTGTTTCAGAGATATATCTCATTCCATCCCCTTGGTGAGAGGGTTTGTTTCAGAGATATACATCATTCCATCCCCTTGGTGAGAGGGTTTGTTTCAGAGATATATCTCATTCCATCCCCTTGGTGAGAGGGTTTGTTTCAGAGATATATCTCATTCCATCCCCTTGGTGAGAGGGTTTGTTTCAGAGATATATCTCATTCCATCTCCTTGGTGAGAGGGTTTGTTTCAGAGATATATCTCATTCCACCCCCTTGGTGAGAGGGTTTGTTTCAGAGATATATCTAATTCCACCCCCTTGGTGAGAGGGTTTGTTTCAGAGATATATCTCATTCCACCCCCTTGGTGAGAGCGTTTGTTTCAGAGCTATATCTCATTCCATCCCCTTGGTGAGAGGGTTTGTTTCAGAGATGTATCTCATTCCATCCCCTTGGTGAGAGGATTTGTTTCAGAGATGTATCTCATTCCACCCCCTTGGTGAGAGGGTTTGTTTCAGAGATGTATCTCATTCCATCCCCTTGGTGAGAGGGTTTGTTTCAGAGATGTATCTCATTCCATCCCCTTGGTGAGAGGGTTTGTTTCAGAGATATATCTCATTCCATCCCCTTGGTGAGAGGGTTTGTTTCAGAGCTATATCTCATTCCATCCCCTTGGTGAGAGGGTTTGTTTCAGAGCTATATCTCATTCCATCCCCTTGGTGAGAGGGTTTGTTTCAGAGATATATCTCATTCCATCCCCTTGGTGAGAGGGTTTGTTTCAGAGATATATCTCATTCCATCCCCTTGGTGAGAGGGTTTGTTTCAGAGATATATCTCATTCCACCCCCTTGGTGAGAGGGTTTGTTTCAGAGATATATCTCATTCCACCCCCTTGGTGAGAGGGTTTGTTTCAGAGCTATATCTCATTCCATCCCCTTGGTGAGAGGGTTTGTTTCAGAGATATATCTCATTCCACCCCCTTGGTGAGAGGGTTTGTTTCAGAGCTATATCTCATTCCATCCCCTTGGTGAGAGGGTTTGTTTCAGAGAGTATCTCATTCCATCTCAGAGATATCTCATTCCACCCCCTTGGTGAGAGGGTTTGTTTCAGAGATATATCTCATTCCATCCCCTTGGTGAGAGGGTTTGTTTCAGAGATATATCTCATTCCATCCCCTTGGTGAGAGGGTTTGTTTCAGAGATATATCTCATTCCATCCCCTTGGTGAGAGGGTTTGTTTCAGAGCTATATCTCATTCCATCCCCTTGGTGAGAGGGTTTGTTTCAGAGCTATATCTCATTCCACCCCCTTGGTGAGAGGGTTTGTTTCAGAGATGTATCTCATTCCATCCCCTTGGTGAGAGGGTTTGTTTCAGAGATATATCTCATTCCATCCCCTTGGTGAGAGGGTTTGTTTCAGAGATATATCTCATTCCAACCCCTTGGTGAGAGGGTTTGTTTCAGAGATGTATCTCATTCCATCCCCTTGGTGAGAGGATTTGTTTCAGAGATGTATCTCATTCCACCCCCATGGTGAGAGGGTTTGTTTCAGAGATGTATCTCATTCCATCCCCTTGGTGAGAGGGTTTGTTTCAGAGATATATCTCATTCCATCCCCTTGGTGAGAGGGTTTGTTTCAGAGATATATCTCATTCCAACCCCTTGGTGAGAGGGTTTGTTTTAGAGATATCCACTTTTTTCTCTTGCTGTTTCGGGATTTGTTCTCTATTTCCCCTTCTCCTCATAGCGGGAGTCGAGTTAATGACTGTCTTGGAATCTTACTTAACACCTTGACTATCCATCTGAAAATATCTTGACATCTTAGACTTGCCCTTCACTAGGGCTTCTCTTTGACTGCATGGATTGTCTACATAAAGTAGGCCATAAGAACATTATTAAAATATTCCACTAAGGATTAATTGCAGGTATAATAATCTTTAAAAAAAAAAGAAAACGGTTGAACCGTTATATGTCATGCGAATGTACCAATAAACGCTACGGAATCTGTTGGCGCTATATAAATGGCAATAATAATAAAATAACACTTTAACTATTAACTAACTAAAAAAATACTATAAATAAAATCTACATTACAATATCTGTGTAAAACGTGATATTTGAATACACTCACATTATACTGAGCCACATGAGCTGATTCAGATGAATGAAGCCTTTGGTGTCCTTTATTGTTCCGCCATTACCTTTAAGTTGATGAACAATAGTGCTCTTGCTGATTTCCTCAAAAGAGAAATATGTTATATTATGTTACGTATATTTTTACGATGAATGCATATATATAGAGCCAAATGAACACTCACATGCGTGAGAGTCTCTGTAATGGCACGTAGGTAGAATAGAGCTGTGTTTATAACATATATGCTGTGTTATTCTGATTTTATTAGAGTTTACCCAATCAGTGTAACATGGTGCTATAGTTTTATTCTATTTAACATGTATTTTTTAACCCTTTTTTAGAACTTATTAGAATATGTGCCTGGTTCCATGGAAGAATTTCTGGCAAAGTTTCCATGGAGATTACAATCCATTATTGTGGGTGATCGACCCTTAGTCTAACGCCAAGACTTTTACATTTAAAGCAACAAGGATTTATCCCATCAGCTTAGCTGATACATTGTTTCTAATTTGTCAGTTACCCTGTTTCTTAATTTTATGCAAAAAGTATCTGTTGCTTATCTGTGCTATTCAATTCCACTAGTAAATGGAATCTGTAGGCCCTGCTTACACTATACTTTGCAGGGACACTATAGGCAAACAGACCATATCAGCTCATTGCAGTGGTCTGGGTGCTGCGCTAAGTCTGTCTCTAGTGGCTGTCTACCAGAATGTCTCCCAGACAGCCACTTGGGGCACTTCCTGGATTCTAACATACCTGGCGCTTGATGTACTAAGGACGTCCAGCGCCAGGTTTTCCCTAACAGGAAAGCATTGATTCAATGCTTTCCTATGGGGAGGTCTAATGCGCTGTGCATGCACATTAACGCCTGCTCGTCGCAGGAAAGAGGAGGAGGCGGGGCCGAGATCCAGCGCCGTGGGACATCAGGTAAGTAAACAAAGGGTTTTCAGGCAGGAGGAGCAATAGTGCCAGGAATAGAGCTTTGTATTTTTAAAGTATAGACTTTGATGTTTTTCGGGATAATGTATAGGCATTACTGGCATTATATGCTATTGGGATATAAGGTATATCTGTGTGTTTTTATATTTTACTTAGATATATGTTTTTAGGATCTCCTATATTTACTGGAATCCCTGCTGTTAATTCTACTTTACTACTTAAAAACATTGAAAACAAGCCATTTCTAAGTCGAGCAACACTCAGCCTTCTTGCGGTAATTAACTGCAAATGGAATAAAACCTCAAGCTCTTGTTTGTAGCACTGACATACTCATCTAGACAATGAATAACTGATGGGAAGCAATCATGTACTGTGAATGGGAGTTTACAGGTTCTTTGGCAATACGTGCATTTTGGTTTTGACAAAACTAAGTGTTGTTTGGTCTTTGAAGCCTGCTGGCAATTTATAAAGAAAGCATTGATATATATTGTTAAGACACCCCTGGCATCTTTAAGGGAAACCGCCGCTTAGTTAACCTTCCCCCTTCGCAATATCAATAACTCCGTTCGCATAGACTGCGGTATACGAACCACCATGAGGGGAAGCGGTAATCTCCTGAACGGGATCTGTAAGAGGCTCCAAACTCCCGAACAGAAATCCACGAATCTCCGCTAGTCGCCGAACAAGTATATCCACCAAGCGGCTTTCGGCTCCAGCAATCAGTCTCTAGTCATCGGTAATAAATCCCCCCAATAACGAGACTACGCTCCGCATTGGGGGTCAAACAGGATCTGGCTTTACTGTGGGCTACCCGCCCGTATTTATGCAGGTCTCCCACTTGGTGGACACTCCCCTAGGGGACCAAATGGGAGACTGTAATGACAGATGGACATGGGGACATTTCAGACATACAGGCACAAACTTTTCCCACAATGCAATATGGTTTCCTCCCCTCTGCCCTGGAGATAATTGAGAAGTAATTAAATTATCTCCAGGACAAAGACAAATCGCCATCTTAAATAAAATACCAGAAAACACACAAAAATATATAATTTCACAACCACCGAACACTCTGCATTCATATCACATATCCCCAGATAGCCTGGATCTGAGTGCATATTATTAGCGAATAGCACTCAGATCCCATACGCATAGTTCAATCGCCATGGAGTCAAAGTTCTTACAGTCTTTCGGTATGCGATTGACTCCATGGGAAGGCTATCTGGGTTAAGTCTTTTCGTGTGATTCCAAATTCCCGAACGGCCGGTGTTCGCATGCTTTCGTCGATGGAGCAGGGCGACCCGTTGTTTCAGCGGTGTTCGGCAGAAAAAGTGTCCGTTTTTAGTTCCATGAAATCAATGCCAAACACCACTGGTCTTTCGTGCGACGTAAAATAGCCGCTGCCTCGTGGTCGATATGCAAACGACGGCCACCCTGTATTCGGTTTTAATTGAGAAGTGTCTGCAGTTAACCACAATGTTCTAATTGGGATCAAGTGGTTAACCAGCAGCACACTTCTATCCTGGGTGGCCATCCGTTCGGTAGGTTTGTTCGGTAAAAAGGGTAATTCGTATGCATGGGCTATGGAAACAGCCAATTACACGAAAGGAGGGCAAAATAGACGAATCCACCATGAATAGGCATACAGATGGTTCTGTCACACGGCTCCCTCCTTGTGGGACACTCCGGCAGACCCGGCTTGACCCTTTGGCGGGTCAACTTGGGGATGACCGGACTAGGAGGTGGTGGGGATGTAAGTTTGCCGGGACAATTCATCTGCATTCCCGTTCTGCTTACCGGGTCGGTAGCTGATGGTGAAATTATAAGGTTGTAGCGCCAAACTCCACCTCAGAAGTCTACCATTGTCTCCTGAGACCCGTTTAAGCCAGATGAGAGGATTATGGTCAGTCACAAGGGAAAACTCTTGCCCGTATAAGTAGGGACTTAAAGGACCACTATAGTGCCAGGAAAACATACTCATTTTCCTGGCACTGTAGTGCCCTGAGAGTGCCCCCACCCTCAGGGCCCCCCTCCCGCCCGGCTCTGGAAAGGGTAAAGGGGTTAAAACTTACCTTTTCCCAGGGCAGGGCGGGGAGCTCTTCTCCTCCGATCCTCCTCCTCTCCTCCCCATCGGCTGAATGTGCATGCGCGGCAGGAGCTGCGCGCGCATTCAGCCGGTCGCATAGGAAAGCATTATCAATGCTTTCCTATGGACGCTTGCGTGCTCTCACTGTGATTTTCACAGTGAGAAGCACGCAAGCGCCTCTAGCGGCTATCAATGAGACAGCCGCTAGAGGAATTGGGGGAAGGCTTAACCCATTGATAAACATAGCAGTTTCTCTGAAACTGCTATGTTTATAAAAGAATGGGTTAAGCCTAGCTGGACCTGGCACCCAGACCACTTCATTAAGCTGAAGTGGTCTGGGTGCCTAGAGTGGTCCTTTAACTTCTTTAATGCCCAGACCAGGGCCAAACACTCCTTCTCCACTGCCGCATAACTCACTTCTCTGGGTAGTAACTTTTGGCTGAGATATGCGACAGGGTGCTCTCCTCCATCTTCCCCGACTTGGCTCAGCACAGCCCCCAGTCCATACATGGAAGCATCTGTATGGACGAGAAAGCGCTTGTTAGGGATTGGGGCAGCCAAGACAGGGGCATTCACAAGAGCCTGTTTTAGTGCTTGGAACGCAGCTTCACAAGCTGGAGACCACAGGACTTGCTTAGTCAAGTTCTTCTTCGTCAGGTCGGTCAGGGGCTTATCAATAGTGCTGTAGCCAGGGACAAAACGTCAGTAGTACCCTGCCGTCCCCAAGAAGGCCAACAACTGGGTCTTAGTGGTAGGTGTGGGCCAGTTAGCCACTGCCTCTACCTTGGCTGGCTCTGGTCTCTGGCTCCCACACCCCACTCTGTGACCCAGGTACTGTACTTCAGCCATACCTAGATGGCACTTCTCTGGCTTCAATGTCAGGCCAGCGGCCTGAATCTTATCCAGTACCACCCCTACATGAACCAGGTGTTCCTCCCAGGACCCACTGTAAATCGCAATGTCGTCCAAGTATGCACAGGCAAATTCTTGGAAGCCATCAAGGAGCCTATCCACCATCTGCTGGAAGGTAGCCGGGGCATTCTTCATCCCAAAGGGCATGACCTTAAATTGGTATAGGCCAAAGGGGGTGACGAATGCCGACTTGGGGATAGCATCCTCAGCCAGGGGGATCTGCTAGTAGCCCGTACACAGGTCTATGGTGGTCAGGTAGCGCCCCCTGGCAATACGATCTAGTAATTCATCTACCCGGGGCATCAGGTAGGCGTCAGTGGTGGTCCGCTCGTTGAGTCACCTGCAGTCCACACAGAACCGAGTGGTCCCGTCCTTCTTGGGCACCAGGACTACAGGCGAGGCCCAAGGGCTGTCGGAGGGTTCGATGACCCCAAGCTGGGTCATCTCCTGTATCTCCTTCCGCATTCCTTCTCGGACTGCTTCAGGGATATGATAGGGCGGCTGTCGTAGGGGGGGTCTGTCCAGGGGTCTCTACCTTATGTACAGCTAGGGTAGTATAACCTGGCTCCTGAGAGAACGTTGCCTGCTTCTCCCACAACAGCTGCTTCGCTTGTACCCTTTCTGTGGAGTTTAACCTGTCCCCTAGCTGTACAAGGTTAGTGAGGTCAGAAAGGGGGTCCCTTTCTAACAAATCAGGAAGGGGTAAATTCTGCAGCAGGGGCGCATACTGCAGCAATATTCTCAAGTCTCTCCTGATACTCCTTCAGCATGTTCACATGAAAGGATCTCTGAACCCTTTCATCTGTACAGCTGGCTATCAGGTAGGTAGTATCATATATCTGTGCTACTACTCTGTACGGGCCCTGCCAAGACGCTTGCATCTTGTTTGCCTTCACAGGCTTGAGCACCAATACCTTCTGCCCAACCTGGAAGACTCGCTGTCGGGCACCCTGATCGTACCATCTCTTCTGTCTCCTCTGGGCCGCCTGGAGATTCTCTCTTACCATCAGAGACAGTTTCTCCATGCAGTCCCAGAGTTCCAGGACATATGGTACTATGGGGATCCCCTCCTGCTCCGTCTCCCCCTCCCAGTGGCCTCTAATGAGATCTAGGGGTCCGCTGACCCTTCTCCCATAAAGCAACTCAAAGGGGAAGAACCCAATGGATTCCTGGGGCACCTCTCTGTAGAAAAATAACAGATGAGGCAGGAACCTCTCCCAGTCTCTGCAAGTATCTGTAAAGGTCCTCAGCATCTGCTTGAGGGTACCTTTAAAGCGTTCACAGAGACCGTTAGTCTGTGGATGATAGGGTGAGCTAAGCAACGGTTTAATGCCACACACCTGGGTGAGCACAGCGGTGAATTGGGTTCCCTGGTCGGAGAGGATCTCCTTAGGGAACCTGACCCTAGTGAAAATTCTAACCAGGGCATCAGCAAACGTCTCTGTCTCTATATTAGACACTGCTACTGCCTATGGATAGCGAATGGCATAGTCCACCACAGTGAGAATATATCTCTTACCGGATGGACTAGCGCTGGCCAGTGGACCCACAATGTCAACGGCTATGCGGGAAAAGGGCTCCCCTATAATAGGCATCGATAATAACCTAGCCTTAGGGTGGTCCCCCCCGCTTTCCTACTCGTTGACATAGCGCTCAGATCCCATACGCATAGTTCAATCGCCATGGAGTCAAAGTTCTTACAGCCTTTTGGTATGCGATTGACTCCATGGGAAGGCTATCTGGGTTAAGTCTTTTCGTGTGATTCCAAATTCCCGAACGGCCGGTGTTCGCATGCTTTTGTCGATGGAGCAGGGCGACCCATTGTTTCAGCGGTGTTCGGCAGAAAAAGTGTCCGTTTTTAGTTAAATGAAATCAATGCCAAACACCGCTGGTCTTTCGTGCGATCTAAAATGGCCGCTGCCTCGTGGTCGACATGCGAACGACGGACACCCTGTATTTGGTTTTAATTGAGAAGTGTCTGCGGTTAACCACAATGTTCTAATTGGGATCAAGAGGTTAACCAGCAGCACACTTCTATCCTGGGTGGCCGTCCGTTCGGTAGGTTTGTTCAGTAAAAAGGGTCATTCGTATGCATGGCCAATGGAAACAGCACGAAAGGAGGGCAAAATAGACGAATCCACCACGAATAGGCATACAGATGGTTCTGTCATATATATATATATATATATATATACAAATTCATTATTTTACACAAAACATGGAAATTGATTACCCACAATCCCATTTTTCATTTCTTCTGAAACAAACATGTCTCTATGTCTTACGTATTCCATAAATGGCTGGCATTACTCTGAGCTGACATAAAGATCTCCTCAAAATGCAAATAGTTTTGCATAATCTTAAACTTGTCATCTTAGAAAGTAAAATATATATTTGGAAACATATACAAAAATACAATCTACAAAAAGGAACCACAATACTGTAATATAGTAAAACACCATAAAGAGGGGACGTGAAT
Organism: Pelobates cultripes; assembly: GCA_933207985.1. NCBI lineage: Eukaryota > Metazoa > Chordata > Amphibia > Anura > Pelobatidae > Pelobates > Pelobates cultripes. Next base: position 121,474,917 of record OW240923.1, on the reverse strand, counting down.
ATATCGCACTCACAAATTGGAGATTGATAGCAGGCATATAACAACTCAAAAGACTGCAGCACCTTCTTCCCTTCACTCCATGTATACATATAAAGGGAAAGAGAGGAGAGACAAACACATAGTGCAAAACTGTAAACTAACTTTTAGCGGATCTCCAATATTCAGCCTCAATATCTCTGCTGAAGACTCCTTGTAGCTGAGGAAGTAATACGATATCCAAGGCACAATCCCCCCAGTGACTGGACGACACACAGTTCTGGGAGTCAACTGATTTATTCAGCCACAGCTGGCTTTTATGCAACTCCCCATGCAAGGGGTTTCTTAAATTACATTCCAGGGGTTTTCCCTTGACGCACCTTGTTGGGGACAGGGGACAAAGCAACATTACACAGACTGCTTCTCTGTACCTGGGAGATAATTTAGTAAGAACAACTCTTTATTTATATTATCTCCCAGGTAGAGAAAATATACAATATTGTAAAATTATATAACATTTATATTAATATCTCAGAACTCCACGAAAGTTAGTTCACCGCATAGCAGGGATCTGAGTGCCCACTTTATCCAAATATCACTCAAATCCATTCAGTAGATTAGGAATGCCATTCGAGTGAAGCCCCAAAATAGTTCCAGAGGATTTTAGGCTTCGACCGCTCTTCTTTTAGGTGTTCTCGCACGAATGTCAATGAAGGCTTTTCCTGGCTGCTAGCATACGAATGTTCCCCTTGTTCGGTAGTTTAGGTCTCCCGAACACCATTCTCCTACTGGTTCGGGAAATTGAATGGGCAGTGGTAATAATTTACTGGGTGTTCATGGAGTTCAGTAGGCGAAATTAGTTCCAGGCCGTTGACGACCATATACCGCTGCCCATGTTCAAGAGACAAGATGGCCGCCGTTTGTTTGCACACGTGCTTTCTGTAATACGAACAGTGGCCACACAGGGGAACCCTCCTTTAATGATCAATTTTTAAGTTAACAGCCAGGGGTGGTCGGTTGTTAAAATAACCAAACTCAGTGACCACACAGAGGGTAGTTCGGTAAACTAACGAGGGGAATGGAAAGCCGAACAAAGGAAGGGAAAAAGGGTAATTCTGCTACAATGCTCATCAGTAAAAACACTTCACCCGATCCAAAGAAAAATATAAAATCTCCTAAGAAATAAGTACCATTTTATTGAAATTCCAATATTTTGATTAAAGTAACCAGAGGATTTGACCATATGTTATGAAAAAATGTTAAATATAATATTTGAATGCTTCAGTATTTATGTTTCAAAAGCTTGAAATGGCAATTGTTGTACTTTTATATTTTTGTGAATTGCTGTGAAGATGTCAAATAAATTATAATTAATAAAAAAAATCACCATTTATTTAAAATGTAAAACAAAAATTATAACACTCTGTATTTACATGTAGTATCTACTGTATATTGCCAATATATGTACACTGTAAAAACTAAAAATATATTATTTGTTTTCACAAAAATTTTAATGGCTTATTGAAAAATGTATTTCTTATAAAAATGAAATGATAGCCTTATAGTTGTGGCTGGGTCCCCTCTGCCTCGTGGCAAACAATATTTTTAGACCCCGTCCATCACTGCCTATTTAAAAGAATCTACGTTTAAGCAACTCCAAGTTAGCTGTGGGTTTATATAGATATACAAAACCCACACAGGTGAAAATTAATTAGCTCAGCAGAAGCACAAAGGGAAAAAAATATTATGTAATTATGTACTAGTCTATTTTTTTTAATTGGGGGCAATCCTTGACTTCTCTAGTAAAATACTACATAAAATAGGAACACTGGCCAAAATGTTTTTCTATTTATTTCCATCACTTCCTTGAAAGTTTTGTTTAATAATCCTACTTCTTACCCCTTTTGTTCAGTCTTTTTTAACTTCCATTGTTTGGGTGCAGAAGGTGTCAAGATACATATAGTGGATAGTTGATACGAATCCTGAGGAACTATGATCTTGGCACATTCCGCAGCCAAGGGGAAAAATTGCAACTATCTCATTTGATATAGTTATTTATAAGCAGTGATTTAAAAATTGTGCTGGCTTTTAAAAACACATGTTCTTTGTAAATATTAAGATCCATCCATAATCCTTAAGATTTAAGTTTTTAAGAAATTAATTACAACTTTCCTCTGTGCCTTTCCGTACACTATACATACTGTCAATAGGATACCAGACATGTCACCCAGCAATGTCCCTGACATATATTATTATGTTCTCAAAAAGATATGAACGATTGGCATAGCTGGGTGCAAACCTGGTCCCATCACCGTTCCACATGTCTTTAAGTAAAAATCATTGTTGAACCAAACATAATTATTAGTTAAAATTAAATGGATTTCTTCCATAATAAAAAAAGATTTTTGGGTCATCTCTTTTGTGGGGTTTCCTCTTATTTATTTTTTTCATGTATCCCCATCTCTCTACTACTCGTGCATAACTATTTTTGTTCACAAGGACTATCCCTCCACCCTTTTCAGTCAGTTTTTTGACTGCTGAATTGCCTTTCTGTAAATCTTTTAGGCCTTTTCATTCCTTTCTATGTAAATTCATTTGATGGTGTTTTTTTTATATTTTTTATTGACCTCTTACATCACTATTTTTTCAAATGTCACCATCTCATGAGAGATAAAATTAGCTGGAAAAAAATGTTGCTTTCTCCTTCAATGTGGTGTGCAAATATTCTGATTTTGCTGGTCTGAAGTTGCATATCTGTCATTCTTCATAAAATATTTTTTGGACAAAGCCATGGCTGAAAGTTATTCAAATGTGCATATTTTCGGAATTTGTCAACATCTTTGGTTGGGGCAAACTTAAGTCCTTTATTAAGACCTTCATGATGATGAGTTTTAGACAATGCTTCATTGCCTAGATGTAAGATTATTGGTTCATTTGTCTGTCTCTCTATTTTTTTTTTACCTCTATTCTCCTACCTTAAGACTCCTTCTACTCTTTCCAGGTGAGCTGGGAGGATGGGTCAATTTGTATCTGCCTCTCTGTTGTATGTCCCCAAAATACTTGTGTTGGCATGTACCAGATAACACTTCAAACCTGTTGTGGTTGTTTGGTCTGCCCTACTAGTTATTCTTTCTTTACTTCTAGGTCTACTTGGTATTTTTCTTTCCTCATTCTTTCTGTTTTTCTAAGGAATATTTAATCAGTTTCTCCTAATCTTTACAAAGTACATATATTTGGTATGGTGCAAATCTTTAAAGAGAACTTGGACTAAAAACCCTTTCTTCTATTGTTTTCAACCTATGTTCGACAGTGAATGGTTCTGATCAAACCAAAGAGAATAATTAAGCAGCATCTCTACATGGTCTTTAGTGTTGGGGGCTAGACATAAAGACTGTCTTGTAGCTTTGCATGCTTGACAACAGCCTTCTTTGAGTAGACCCTTCCCATTTTGGTTAGGCCCATGACAAAGTATTGATTGTAGCGGACCCCACCACCGCTAATTTCTTCCTTCAGCCACTCTGGAACCACTTAGAATATAAGGGCACCCATTCCCCCCTTTCCCCCCCCAGTAGCTGGACGAGACACAGCTCTGGAAGTACAACTCTGACAATGCTTTATTGGTACAGGCTTCATTTATACACAGACCCCTGGAGGGGATCTCCATTCAAGTCAGTACAAGCCCCAGGCTCGAGGTGGATGGCTTACAGATAACCATCTCCCGCTCTGGGAGATAACAATAGCACAACAATTTCAAACAGTAAGACACATTACATACATTGGGGAACTTAGGGGGCTCCGCACCCCGTGAAGGAAATGTGTCACACACAGGGAACCTACATTTCAGGATAGCCCTGGACCCCTGCAAATAGCAGAGCTATCGGATGTACAGAGCCCGAGAAATCATCGTGCAAAGTCTGGGCTTGGTGAAGGAATTCCCAGCACCGTTCGGCTATTTCCACTCCCTGCTATCTATTTCCCTTAGTTATTCGTTTTATTTTATGTCCGTTCGTTAAATCATTCGTTTTACAGAGTGGAGACCACCCTGGGACTAATTAGAACATGGAACACTGTGTAGCAATACGGAAACCGCAGACTGATTGAATACTCCTAGGTGGCCGTCATTTCGTGCATAAGAACGCACGTGGTGAGCACAATGGACAGCGGCCATCTTGTCTCCCGAACGCAGACAGCGGGACTTGGATGTCGAGTGCCTGGAACTGGTTTCGGCAACGCACTCGCATGAACCCCAGTCTATATGGAAGTCCCCTACGTTCTATTTCCCAGCAATGTAGACGAACGGCGTTCGGGAGTTTGAAAAGATGAACGACAGGAGCATTCTACATGAACCATCTCTATTTCACCTATTGCGGTTTTCGTATGAATCCACACGAACGGAGACCGGCTCTTTCTACAAATCCTCTGGAACTGTTTCTTGGATTCACCCTCGTGAATGGATTTGGCTGAAATTTTAATATGTTTCTCCCACAAAGATCAGCTACCCAGGGATATGACTTTTGTGGGGTTTTTATGTATTTTTGGGGTATTTCTAAAAATTTTTAAAAAGTCAACTTTTTCTACCCAGCAGATAATTGAGTTTAGTATGTTTCCAAAACTCAATTATCTAGCTGGCTCAGAGGAGGAGTTATGTGTTGTATAAATTGAATGCCTGTTTTGCCATTAAAGTCTGGTCCCAGCATTAAGCTTTGGCTCATGTGTGGGTTATTATGCGACACCAGCGATATTGGAACCTTTGGATTACTGGCGATATTATTTCATTGAATAAGGGAACATCAGACAGTAATAACTATTCTGACCGTCACAAGTTCCATGAAATCTCTTGGTTTAGGCTGGTGAATTCGAACTTCGCGCCTAAACCAAGCGGTGGCCAATCAGGAGATAGGCGTGAACCAATTTGCACCAATCGGTGCTCAGGCAGGGGAGGCGTTCTGCCAGCCAATTGGGGAAAAGGGCGCAAAACCAAATCGTGCCAATTGGCGCTCAGGGCGGTGAGGTGTTTTGCCGTCCAATCAGGAGAAAGGGTGTAAAGCCAGTTTGAATTGGAGCCCTTCTCCTATTGGCCATCATGAACTTCCAGGCGGCCAGAGGGACTCTGAAGCTGTGAAGCCAACTCACAAATCCAAGGATTCTGCTGTCTCACGTCTCTCTCTCCGGTGGATATCTCCATGTGGGTAGTACTGGAGAGAGCGCTCTTTGGGCAGCTCCCGGGTAGGGAGCCGCTGTCTGCCCTGCTGACAGCCCGGCTGCAAGCAGGAGGCTTCTGGATTTCCTCTGGCCTGTGATTATGGCTCCTCGAGGAGCAGGTAGGGTTATCCCCTGCAGGAAAAGGGATCTAGTCTCTTTGTCTCCCAGGCAAAGAAATCCCGCCAACATAGCCAGTCCCCAAACGTGTCCCCACCAACCTCAGTAACCCCACACCAGTACATTTCCCTGAATGGTCTCTGTTAGTGAGGCTCCTGTGCGAAAACCAGGCAAGGGAAGCGTCTCCTTTCAGGATACGAATGCTCCCCCTGGGTGGTGTTCAGCTGTATGAAATGGCGGCCACCCAGGGGAGCATGCATTAATTACTTCCCTTGCGGTTTTGCACTTATGTTACTGGTGTGGATGTTCTAATTGATTGGTGTGAACATTCTAATGGGGGTACTGGGGTGGTTCCTGTTCGGGTGACGAATGGGTTCTGTTCGTATGAACGTTCCCGAATGGGAGAACAAGGCACAGCACAGGAAACACACAGGGTAACAAGGGGGAACACACGAATAAGCAGTGGGCACATTATTATTATTTTATTATTTATATAGCGCCAACAAATTCCGTAGCGCTGTACAATGGGTGGACTAACAGACACATAATTGAGATCAGACCACTGGACTACAGAAACAGAGGGGGTTGAGCACCCTGCTCGATGAGCTTACATGCTAGAGGGAGTGGGGTATAGTGACACAAAGGGTTAAAGTAGGGGAATTACATAGTTTGTTAGAGAAAGGTTTATTGAGTGCTTGGTAGGTCATTTTTGACAGTTGCAGGAAAGGAGTCATGGGGTGGGGGATGAGAAACCTGCTGACAGTTTAATTGATACGCTTTAATGAAGAAGTGAGTTTTCAAAGATTTTTTAAAGGAGTGGAGGCTGGGTGAAAGTCTGATTGAGGAGGGAAGGTAGTTCCACAGAATAGGTGCAGCCCTGGAGAAGTCTTGAAGGCGAGCATCAGAGGTGGGGATCCGGGCAGAGGATAGGCATATGTCTTGGGCTGAGCGTAGGGGTCTCGACGGGACATACTTGTGTATGAGGGAGGATAGGTATGTTGGAGCAGCATTATGTAGGGATTTGTAATCAAGCGCCAGAGTTTTGAATTAGGCCCTATATCTAACTGGAAGCCAATGCAGGGACTGACAGAGTGTGGAGGCGTGGGAGGTGCGACCGGACAGGAAAATAAGCCTTGCAGCCACATTCATTATAGATTGCAGCGGTGCAAGCTGGGAACATGTAAGACCGGTGAGAAGGGGATTGCAGTAGTCAAGGCGAGAGAGAACAACAGCATGAACCAGTACCTTAGCCGCATCCGGCGTTAGATATGGGCGGATGCGCGCTATGTTCTTGAGTTGGAAGCGACAGGATTTGGCTATCGATTGGACATGGGGAGTAAAAGAGAGATCAGAATCAAAAAGAACACCTAGGCAGCGAGCCTGGGAGGTAGAGGTGATAGTAGCGCCGTTGACTTGGATGGACACAGACACAGGAGTAGCAGCACTTGAGGGAGGAAAAACTAGAAGTTCTGTTTTGGACAGGTTGAGTTTAAGGAAGTGAGCAGCCACCCAGTTGGAAATAGTAGAGAGGCAGTCAGAAACACGAGTCAAGGTGGGCGGAGAGAGATCGGGGAGGACAGGTAGATTTGCGTGTCATCTGCATATAAATGATATTGGAAGCCAAAGGAGCTGATGAGTTTACCAAGGGAGGCAGTATAGATAGAGAACAGTAGGGGGCCGAGGACAGAACCTTGGGGGACGCCGACAGAGAGGGGTTGGGGAGAAGAGGCAGAGCCAGAGAAAGAAATACTGAAAGAGCGCTGGGAGAGGTAGGAGGAGCACCAGGAGAGAGCAGTATCCCGTAGACCAAAATTACGGAGAATGTGAAGAAGCTGTTGATAATCAACAGTGTCAAAGGCGGCAGAAAGATCAAGGAGGATTAGGATAGAGTATTGGCCGCAAGATTTAGCAGCAATTAAATTGTTGGATACTTTGGTCACAGCAGTTTCGACAGAGTGACCAGCGCGGAATCCAGACTGAAGGGGGTCAAGCAGAGAGTTGGATTCGAGAAAGTCTGTCAATCTGGCGTACATAACTCTATCGAGGATCTTGGAGACAAATGGGTTTGGGTATGGCACTCAGTGACTGCGTTCCGTCACACTGATGTATATTCATATACTATCCTTCCTTTCCCTTATCTTCATTAAGCATGAATATATCATTATTTCTCTTTGACATAACTTGAATGTTGTGCAAGATCTTAAAAATTATATTGAGTCTATTGCATCTCAAGCTAGAAACGGCTTGTTGTTAATGCACTGTAATTAGGACATAAAGCTGCTAGCTTGTCTGGGCTCCTGGCTAACATCAATGATCTCTCGTGTCTGTTATAAAACAAATCAGCAACATTATGGCCCATTCCACTCGTATGTACTAAGGATACTCCCTGAAGTTTCTCCAGTGGGGAATTGACATAGAACCACTGCGATTCTCACTCTTACTTGGGTGGTTTAAGGCACAAGAGGTTTTTTTTTTCATTCAATGTTTTTTTTATTGAGACTTATGTTTAGCATAGCAGAGAAACATTACAATAGTAGTTATACAGGTACATGGGCTCTGCCTCCACAAAATATAGCAAAGTCTCTTTTTTATAACATAAACAGACAGTGAATTAAGAAAGCTAGTATGCAAGATTACACAAACATGAAAAACAAAATTAAAATGGTGAATGATAAGATTGCCAATTTGCAGGTTAATTTAAAGAGCTATAGCTATTAGTGCCAGGCTATGCACTACTAGGAATAGTGACCGCTAATGTGTTGCCATAAAGACCTCTGTTACCACTAGGTGCATATTATAACTCTGTTTATAAAATAAAAACTGGTATGTCATATAAAGAACAGACACAAACATTGGGAATCACAATCACTAACATATCTTAGTTAGGTCCACCCTCACACCATAGCTAAGCCTAATAGTAAGTGTCACAATGTCTAAACCCCTCTAATCCCCTTGGGTCCAGAATTTCATTCTTCTAATACAATTTGTACAAAGGGAAGGGGATGAATTCCTATGCACCAAAGCTGGGAAACAAAAATCAGGACTAGTGGACTTTTGTCACATGCAAAGGTCTACCGACTATTTTTTATCCTGAAAGACCACACAAATCTCCTATATTGTTCCACAGTATGAGCATTTATCTACTTACAAAAAAACGACTTTGTCCCAGGAAAAATCTCAATAACTATGCTTATGTAATGTATTGTTAATGAAAACCCATTAGTGAGAAACTAAGTAAATAATTTAGTTAGAACTTGTAAAAAGCACATTACACCTTAAAAATGGTTGAAATATTAAAATGAAATTGAAGCTATTGTGTGCATCGGTTCTCAGATTACCCGGAATGGTTGAGGCATTTCTTGTGTTTGAAAAACAAATGGTTTTTGTGTAAAAGTAATTATTGGCTTTTACATCCTGGTTTGCAAATAAAGTCTTCTTCCCAGCACCTCCCCTCTGTAACTTCAGCCTTCTTATTTCATACAGCAGGCAGAGACCTCAGCATTTGTACACAGCGCTCCCAATTATCCCTTCCTAACAGAGATCGCCTGAGGGATGCAGCCTAATACATACTACAGTGGGGGTCCCCCTTCCTATGAATGTCAGGATCAAGGTCCACTAGGGGACGAGAGCAAGAGGATTCAGAACGTGATCAGTCCTCCGCCACAGTCCACTGTGGTGACTGTAACACACAATATTTCTCCTGTACAAGATCATGTGGTGTGGTCCACCTTTAATATGGCGTATATGAATTTTTGCTGTCTGGGATTGATAGCCCTTGTGTTTTCTGTCAAGGTAAGAAACCAAACTATTTAACTTCTGTGTAAAGTTTGCAGTGTCTCGTGCTATATAGTAATAGAAATTCCATTAACAATTTATTCTGCTAGATTCTACCAATCCATAGTCTGTGTTTTATTTAACCCCTTCATGGTAAAGGTTAAGGAAAACCCCATTATATCATGACAGTCCTGGCACTATCTGCTCTGAAGGGGTTAAGAAACAGCAACTCAAGTCGCCAATGATGCTGTGTTTATCTAAAAGTAATAATTGTCGGAAATTCAATGTGAATTTTAAATTTCAGGCCAGATTAGCTGAATTGGAAGCATTGCTTGATAATTGTTTCCCCGTTGGCTATTCTGGACTCTTAGGTTTGGAAGAGCATTGTGGGTGTGCTTGTCGGTCTGCAATAAGATGGAGGTTAGCTGCTTCTCTGTGACTCTTTTCTATTAAAGGAACACACAGCTGACTTTCTGAAAACATAGTTAACACTTTAGTAGAATTACCACCATAGAAAACATCCATAGACCAATTTCTGTATGTTAAAAGAAATCTGTCTCGATGCATATTCTTGTTCTTGGGTAGAACATTGGCTTAAGGATAGAGTACAACAATTTGTCATTAATGGTACATTTTTAAACTGGACAGAGATGGTAAGTGGTGTCCCTCAGGGTTCTGTTCTGGGACCCCTTCTATTTAACATGTTTGTAAATGATCTTGAAGACAGCATTGAAAGTCATGTTTCAGTGTTGCAGATGACACAAAACATCATCAGTACAATGTGAGCAAGATATTACTTAGCTGCAGAGGGATTTAGATAGACTGGGGGACTGGCCACTCAAATGGCAGATGAAATTTCATGTTGAAAAATGCAAAGTTATGCACTTTGGCATAAAGAATACACAAGCAATGTATACCTTTAACCCATTTACGCCATTATGGTGTTCTATGCCGTCCCACATTAAGTGGGCTTTAAAGCCGTTGCGGCGGCATAGAATGCTGTAACTGCTTTGAGCCCCTGGAGGTCCGGCGTACTTACCTCCGCCGCGATCCTCTTCTGGTAGGCTGCCTGACAGCCCAGGCAGCCCTCCCCCAGCAAATGAGGCCCCTAGGGGCCATGTGATCGCTCTCAAAGAGCGATCACATGGCCCCCTATAGCTGGCTGTGGATCTGCCAGCAGGGGGACTGTCTGAAATGTCAGACAGTCCCCCTGCTGGTGGGAAAGTAAAAAAAATAATAATTAAACATGTTATAAAATAAAATAGAAATGTATTTATATATATATATATATATATATATAATATATATACATATTATATATATGTAACGTCATACAAAGTGTATTTTAATATTAATATAAGTACATATATTAGTATTAAAATACACTTAGAATGACGTTACATATATATAATATATATATATATATTATATATATATATATATATATATAATAGATATATACACATATATTATATATATATACACGTATAATTACAATAATAAATAAATAAAATAATAATAAATAAATAAAATATTGAAACAAAATTTTATATAAATTATATATTCATATGTAATTTCATTCTAACTGTATTTTGTTATTAATATATATATAGGTAACAAAATACACTTAGAATTACATTCTATATATATCTATCTATATATAAAATACAAATAACCGCAAATAAATAAATAAATATATATATATATATATATATAAATACATATAATTACATAAAAGATTACATTAGTATACACGTAGAATTTAAATACCTATAAATGTATATATTAAAATTCTACGTCTATATTTAAGTAATCTTTTAACATAATTATGTGATTTGATTAATTAAAATTTGATTGACATGCCTGACAACACAGGGAGAAAGTGCAGAGAATTTAATTCGCAAGCACTATATTTGTCCCTGTAACTCTCCAAGACACAAAAAAACCTGTACATAGGGGGTACTGTTTTACTCAGGAGATTTCGCTGAACTCAAATATTAGTGTTTTTTAAACTGGTAAATTGTATTACAACGATGATATTTTAAGTAAAAGTGAAATTTTTTGCATTTTTTACAAACGAAGGGCACTTTTATGTACTATATTATTGTTGTAATATGTTTTACTGTTTTAAAACACTAATATTTGTGTTTAGTGAAGTCTCCCTGAGAATAACAGTACCCCCCCATGTACAGGTTTTATTGTGTTTTGGAAAGTTAGAGAGTCATATATAAGGCTTGCATTTCATTTTTTTCACATTGAAATTTGCCAGATTGGTTATGTTGCCTTTGAGAGCGTATGGTAGCCCAGGAATGAGAATTATCCCCATGATGGCATACCATTTGCAAAAGTAGACAACCCAAGGTATTGCAAATGGGGTATGTCCAGTCTTTCTTAGTAGCCACTTAGTCACAAACACTGGCTTTTTTCACACAAAAACAAATATGAACGCTAACTTTGGTCAGTGTTTGTGACTAAGTGGCTACTAAAAAAGACTAAACATACCCCACTTTCAATACCTTGGGTTGTCTACTTTTTCAAATGGTATGCCATTATGGGGATAATTCTCATTCCTGGGCTACTACACCGTCTCAAAGGTAACATTACTAATCTGGCAAATTTCAATTTGAAAATGGAACTTTCTATATTTGACCCTGTAACCTGTTAATGGGGGGTACTGTTGTACTCGTGAGACATCGCTGATTACAAATATGTGCATTTTTTTGCAGTAAAACCTAACAGTATTATGACATTCACAGTTAAAATGTCAGCCGGAAACACAAATTTAAAAAAAAAAAATCTTATTTTCTCAAATTTTTTTAAATTTTATTCATAATAAATTATGTTCCATATATGAATAGTTAATGATAAATTAAAGCCCTCTTTCTCCTGAACAAAATGATATATAATAAGTGTGGGTGCACTTAATGTGACAGCAGTGAATTACGGTTGGACAGACATATAGCGCAAATTCCAGTTTTTGTTTATGTTTTGTTTTGATCAGAACGTGCACTATTGACTCCGTCCTGAAGGGGTTAATGGAAGCGAATTAGGGATAACAACACATGAAAAGGACTTGGGAATTGTTATAGACAACAAACTATGCAACAATATGCAATGTCAATCAGCAGTGGCTAAGGCCAGTAAGGACTTTTTAAGTATGAAAGTGGCATTAGTTCTCGGGATAAGAATATAATTTTGCCTCTTTATCGCTGGTAGCACCACATATTGAATATGCTGTGCAATTCTGGGCACCTGTTCTAAAGAGGGATATTATGGCACTAGAGAGAGTACAGAGACAGGCTTCAAAATTAATAAAAGGAATGGAACATTTTAGTTATGAAGAAAGGTTAACAAATTTAGTTTAGAAAAATGTCACCTGAGAGAGGATTTAATAATATTATACATTATATATAATATATTGTATATATATATATATATATATATATATATATATATATATATAATATATAAGGGCCAGTATAAACCATTGTGTGGAAATCTATTCACAAACTGGACTTTACATAGCACACGAGGCCATGCGTTTAGACTGGAAGAAAGAAGATTTAATCTAAGGCAAAGGAAAGGTTTTTATACCGTAAGAACAATAAGGATGTGTAATTTTCTGCCTGAAGAGGTTGTTTTATCAGAGTCCGTACAGATGTTTAAAAAGCAAACTGGATGAATACTTGCAAAAACAGAATATTTTTCCTTGTTTATTGCAAAATTGGAAGTGCTTCAAACTGGGTTTAGAACATAGAACATAGAATGTGACGGCAGATAAGAACCATTCGGCCCATCTAGTCTGCCCAATTTTCTAAATACTTTCATTAGTCCCTAGCCTTATCTTATAGTTAGGATAGCCTTATGCCTATCCCACGCATGCTTAAACTCCTTTACTGTGTTAACCTCTACCACTTCAGCTGGAAGGCTATTCCATGCATCCACTACCCTCTCAGTAAAGTAATACTTCCTGATATTATTTCAGCTAAAACAGATGTGAGGAAGGCTGAACTTTATAAACATGTCTCTTTTCAGCCTATGCAACTATATTTTCTCCAGAATAATTTTTGGCTCTAAAATCATCCAATAACTGTAGAGCCATTTGGTTTCAGAGCAGATGACTTTAACGTTATTAGATGACTTTAGAGCCAAAAATTGCCCAGAAGATATATTAAACAGAGCATATCGGGAGGTACATGCTTTAGATAGGAAAGACTAATGAGACTCTGCAAATAAACAAGACTTTGAAGAAGACTAATTAAGTCCCAATTATTTTTATTATTCAGGAAATAATAAGAATCTAAAGAGGATCATTAACAAATATTGGTTCATTTTATCTGGAGATCCACTTTTACAACACATAGTTGCCAGTAAACCTAGAATCATCTCTAGAGGAGTACCAAGTATTAAAAATAATGTAATAAAAAGTAGTTGTAAGAACAAGAAAGGTAATATTAATACCTTCTTGAATAATGAAGAAGGATTCTTTCAGTGTGGGTACTGGTTGACATGTAAGGGGACGGGTGCTCCAAATAAAGTTAAGAAAGAGTTAGAAGGAGGCATTACGAGTAGAAAACATAAAATTAAACAACTTATAACTTGCCATACAAAGAACTGCATCTATGTCTTAACTTCCCCATGTAATTTACAGTATGTGGGGGAAACTAAAAGACAAATCCATACTCGTATTCAGGAGCATATTCGAAACATCAGAAGAGGCTTTAAGGAACATCCACTGTCCCTAAATTTTACTCAAAGACATAACGGAGATCCTACTAGACATGTGCAATCCATTTCGTTACGAATGTGAATTTGGACAAATTTTTTAGGCAATGCCAAAGTGCTGAATTGCCAAATTTCCAAAGTGCCAAACCAAACCAAATTGCCGAGGTGCTGAATTTCGGAAGTGCTGAAGTGCTTTGAATTTCTGAAAAGTGACAAAACAAGAGAGGGTAGAAAAATGAAGTGAATGATGACAGGGGTAGAGGTAGGGTTGGGTTAAGCTTAGGGTTAGGAGTAGAGGTAGGGGTAGGTTTAGGGGTAGGAAGCCCTACAGATGTTCCGAATCCCGAAGTTCAGAATTGCCGAAGTTCTGAATTGCTGAAGTCCCGAATTTCTGAAGTGCCAAACCGAACCGAATTGCGAAAGTGCCAAATTTTTTTTACTTAACCGAATTTCAGGAACGAACCAAACTGAATTTTTTTTGCCCATGCACATCCCTAGATCCTACCAAACTAGAGTTTCTTGGAATTGAAAGAGTTAACAGAAATGTATAATTAATGTGTGTTTATATTTATTATACATCTAACAATATAAGTCCAGAGTATGTGCAATAGATTACATTTAATGATAGGTGTAGATGATAATATGGAAAAAGAACACAAGCCCCAATATTTTTTTTAATTTTATTTATGTGTATCATTCATTCACTCAGAACAGCAGCAGTTTTACAGCGAATAAACTAATGGCACCAAACACAATTAATTCAGCTACACATTCGTTCCTTCAGGTGTTAGTTATATTTTCGACCAATTCTTTATTTTTGGATGAAAGTAATGAAAAACAAAGTTTTCATTCAGTTTTTAACATCACATTTTCTTCCAACAACTAATGCACCTGTTTATTAATGTCCCAGTTTAATTGTGACAGAGTGCCTGGTCACTTAGGACTGGTACATGTCTTCCAACTGCCACCTTCTCCTACAAAAGACTATATCACTATTGTTGGCTCCTCCAACCCATGCTTCGCAGCACAGTGCATCCTCTCTGTGGCCTCGGACCACTCATAGGCTGACAGGAGAGCCTTTGAGGCATTGTGTGCCTGGGAGCTACCTGCAAAACATTTGGAAATCCTGATTGAATCGAGGAGCTGCATTGGAAGGTACTTTTTATTTAATTGAACCTGTCCCTCAGGGCTGCCGCCATCTTCAGTGGCGTACATACCGGGGTCGCAGGGGTTGCGGCTGCGACTGGGCCTGGCCCACCAGGGGGCCAGGCCTCCCTGCGACCCAGTATGTACGCCAGTGTGGCCCTGGTGTCACGGGCTGGCGGGCCAGGGAACACTCTCCCCTGAGCGCTCTCTGCCCAGGTCCCTCGCGCACCGCACTGATACCGGAGCCGGAAGATGATGTCATATTCCGGCTCCGGCATCAGTAAGCGGCGCGTGAGGGAGCTGGGCAGAGAGCGCTCAGGGGAGAGTGCTCCCACCTCGCCCACCAGCCCGCCATACAGCCAGCCCGCCCAGTGACCGGTCGCCCAGCAGAACCACTAGACCTCAGGGAATCCCCTCGGCTCTCCCAAAGGTAAGGAGGCTGGGGGATTAAATTTTAAAGAAACATGTGTGTGTGTTAGTGTTAGAGTGTGTGTGTGTCTGTGTGTGTGTGTTAGGTTTTGTGTCAGTGTGTGTTAGGTTTTGTGTCAGTGTGTGTGTTACTGTGTGTGTCTGCTAGTGTCAGTGTGTGTTAGTTTGTGTGTCAGTGAGTGTGTGTGTGTCAGTAAGTGTGTTACTGTGTGTGTCTGTTACTGAGTGTGTTAGTTTGTGTGTGTCTGTTAGTGAGTCTGTTTGATGTCTGTTAGTGAGTGTGTTTGTCAGTGAGAGTGTATGTTTTGTAAGTGAGTGTGTATGTGTGTGTCTGTCAGTGAGTGTGTATGTATGTATGTCGCTGAGTGTGTCTGTCAGTAAATGTGTGTGTCTGTTAGCTAGTGTGTATGCGTCTGTTCGTGAGAGTGTGTGTGTGTGTTTAAAACCCCTTCAGCACTTACCTTTCTCCAGCGCCGGACTTCCTTGGCGCTGGGGATCCTTCCGCCCTGATACGCCTCTCATCTCCGAATGCGCATGGGCGGCAAGAACCGTGCGCGCATTCAAACCATGAGCATTCAAAAGCATTACTCGATGCTTTCCTATGGACATCCAGCGTCTTCTCACTGTGATTTTCACAGTGAGAATTGCGGAAGTGGTCTCTAGCGGCTGTCAGTGAGACAGCCACCAGAGGCTGGATTACACCTCAGTGAAACATAGCAACTGCTATGTTTTCAGCTGCAGTGTTAAAACTAGAGGGACCTGACAGCCAGACCACCTCATTGAGCTGATGTGATCTGGGTGTCTGTAGTGGTCCTTTAAGTGTGTGTGCATCTGCATGCACTGGCGTACATACCACGGTCGCAGGGGTTGCAGCCCTGCGACCAGGTGCCCCGCCGCCATGTGTTTCGGCCCACACAGAGAACGCGCAGAGAGGGGAAGGGGGTTGGTGGGCCCCATGGGTCGCGTGTACGCCATCTACCACGAGGTCCTCTTCAGCTTCTGGCACTCCATCTTGTGGGAATGGACATGCTATGTGTGACCATAAACTGCCAGGTATAAATGGAGTTAGAAGGCGTATGGCACTGAGACTAGCTAATCAGGAATCACCTATTGTGAACACAGTGCAGATTAAAACATTAATGTAAAACAAAATTATTCATTCAAACATTTTTTTTCTGATTAACCCTTTCACTGCAAAGTTATTTTTACTTTGGAGTGCCGTCTCTTATTGGGGGAATCGACTACAAGGGATTGCTATGCTAGTCATACTCCCTTGCTAAATCACTACTAAGCTCTTGTAAGAGCTTGTTCCTGTCTTGCTCTCTGAAGGAGTCTACGGTGGTTATGGTGTTGGCTGGAGTGCTTGGAGACCTCAGGAAGTGCTAGGAGCATCCTTCAACGGAGGTACCCAGTCGGGCTGCCAGGTGATCCGTTACAATTATATATAATGATACTTAGTTACTTATTAGCAGATATTATATATAATGATACTTACAGTAACTTATTACCAGATATTATATATAATGATACTTACAGTTACTTATTACCAGATATTATATATAATGATACTTAGTTACTTATTAGCAGATATTATATATAATGATACTTACAGTTACTTATTACCAGATATTATATAATGATACTTACAGTTACTTATTACCAGATATTATTTATAATGATACTTACAGTTACTTATTAGCAGATATTATATATAATGATACTTATTTACTTATTACCAGATATTATATATAATGATACTTACAGTTACTTATTACCAGATATTATATAATGATACTTACAGTTACTTATTACCAGATATTATTTATAATGATACTTACAGTTACTTATTAGCAGATATTATATATAATGATACTTACAGTTACTTATTAGCAGATATTATATATAATGATACTTATTTACTTATTACCAGATATTATATATAATGATACTTACAGTTACTTATTACCAGATATTATATAATGATACTTACAGTTACTTATTAGCAGATATTATATATAATGATACTTACAGTTACTTATTACCAGATATTATATATAATGATCCTTAGTTACTTATTATCAGATATTATATAATGATACTTAGTTACTTATTAGCAGATATTATATATAATGATACTTAGTTACTTATTACCAGATATTATATATAATGATACTTACAGTTACTTATTACCAGATATTATATATAATGATACTTAGTTACTTATTACCAGATATTATATATAATGATCCTTAGTTACTTATTATCAGATATTATATAATGATACTTAGTTACTTATTATCAGATATTATATATAATGATACTTAGTTACTTATTAGCAGATATTATATATAATGATACTTACAGTAACTTATTACCAGATATTATATATAATGATACTTAGTTACTTATTACCAGATATTATATATAATGATACTTAGTTACTTATTAGCAGATATTATATATAATGATACTTACAGTTACTTGTTACCAGATATTATATAATGATACTTACAGTTACTTATTACCAGATATTATATATAATGATACTTACAGTTACTTATTAGCAGATATTATATATAATGATACTTATAGTTACATATTAGCAGATATTATATATAATGATACTTAGTTACTTATTAGCAGATATTATATATAATGATACTTACAGTTACTTATTAGCAGATATTATATAATGATACTTACAGTTACTTATTACCAGATATTATATATAATGATCCTTAGTTACTTATTATCAGATATTATATAATGATACTTAGTTACTTATTACCAGATATTATATATAATGATACTTAGTTACTTATTAGCAGATATTATATATAATGATACTTACAGTTACTTATTACCAGATATTATATATAATGATACTTACAGTTACTTATTAGCAGATATTATATATAATGATACTTAGTTACTTATTACCAGATATTATATATAATGATACTTACAGTTACTTATTACCAGATATTATATATAATGATACTTAGTTGCTTATTACCAGATATTATATATAATGATCCTTAGTTACTTATTATCAGATATTATATAATGATACTTAGTTACTTATTACCAGATATTATATATAATGATACTTACAGTTACTTATTAGCAGATATTATATATAATGATACTTAGTTACTTATTACCAGATATTATATATAATGATACTTACAGTTACTTATTACCAGATATTATATATAATGATACTTACAGTTACTTATTAGCAGATATTATATATAATGATACTTAGTTACTTATTACCAGATATTATATATAATGATACTTAGTTACTTATTATCAGATATTATATAATGATACTTAGTTACTTATTACCAGATATTATATATAATGATACTTACAGTTACTTATTATCAGATATTATATATAATGATACTTAGTTACTTATTATCAGATATTATATATAATGATACTTAGTTACATATTAGCAGATATTATATATAATGATACTTACAGTTACTTATTATCAGATATTATATATAATGATCCTTAGTTACTTATTATCAGATATTATATAATGATACTTACAGTTACTTATTAGCAGATATTATATATAATGATACTTATAGTTACATATTAGCAGATATTATATATAATGATACTTAGTTACTTATTAGCAGATATTATATATAATGATACTTACAGTTACTTATTACCAGATATTATATATAATGATCCTTAGTTACTTATTACCAGATATTATATATAATGATACTTAGTTACTTATTATCAGATATTATATATAATGATACTTAGTTACTTATTACCAGATATTATATATAATGATACTTACAGTTACTTATTACCAGATATTATATATAATGATACTTACAGTTACTTATTACCAGATATTATATATAATGATACTTACAGTTACTTATTAGTAGATATTGTAAATCACTGCTAGTGAGGTTTCCCATTGCAAGTTTTGCAACATTGTTATCAATACTGTTACTTTTATATCTACATTGAGAGATTATTCAACTTTCTAGCAGTATTCAAGCCCTCCAATTTGAAAGGTTGTGTTTTTCACAATTCTTTTACTTTATTCACTTAAATCTCACTTAGTGTTTGTCTGTTTGTGTTCCCAAGTGGGACCTAATAAGCTTACTATTTTTCTTACTATTTTTTATTTTCTTAATCATATTCTCTTTATGAGTGAGAGACTATTCAGTATTTTGTTCCCATGATTGCTTTGTCTCCAGCCTGCCCTGAGGTTTGATTTGTGGCCAAACACTGTCTTTCTCGGCTTGTCTGCTTCTTGTATTGCCCACCCCCAAGCACCTTCTAATTGATATTATTGGAGCCCTTAACCCCAACAGCACCAGCCAACAGAAGGGACCCTCCAGGAACCAGGAAACTACACGGTGTGTCTTAGTGTATATCTGTATGTGTGTCTTTCTGTGTGTCTGTACCTGTATGTATGTCTATGTTTGTAGCTGTGTATCTGTATGTGTGTCAGTGTTTGAATCAGTTTGTGTATTTGCATGCATGCCAGTGTGTGTCTGTGTAACTACTTGTGTGTCAGTGTTTGTTTCTGTGTGTCTGTATATGTGGCAGTATGTGTATCTGGGTATCTATATGTGTGACAGTGTTTGCTTCTCCGTATCTGCATATGTGTCAGTGTTAGTTTCTATGTGTATCTGCATTTATGTCAGTGTTTGTATTTGTGTGTCTCTATCTGTATGTGTGTCACTGGATGTATCTATTGTATATACCATATATTGGGTTTTTTCACCTCTCCTGGGTGGAATGTCAGTTCCTTATTTTTGAGATGCCTGGGAGTCTGAGGGTTCTGCGCAGTAAGTTAATTGTTCCTAGAACTGCACTCTTCTGGACAGTGATCTCCGATGTCCCACCTGGAATCTGTTGAAGCCACTCCCCCAACTTGAGAGTCACAGCCCAGAGTGCTCCTATCACAACTGGGACTACTACTACCTTCACTTTCCACATCCTTTCTAGTTCTTCTTTCAGTCCTTGGTATTTGCCCACCTTCTTATGTTCCTTCTTTCTGATGTTATTGTCACTGGGTATTGCCACATCCACCATTACTGCAGTCTTTCATTCCTTGTCTACCACAACAATGCCAAGATGGTTGGCCACTACTTACTTGCTTGTCTGTCTGGATCTGGAAGTCCCACAAGATCTTAGCCCTGTCATTCTCAACAACCCTTTGTGGTATCTCCCATCTGGACTTATGCAGCTCCCATCCGGATTCTGTGCAGATGTTTCAGTTCACAACCCCAGCAACTTGGTTGTGTCTCTCACTGTATGCTGTTCCTGCTAACCTGGTAAGATATGTGATGGATTGTCTCAGAGGCCTCTTTACACAGTCTGCAAGTTGGAAGGGGTCCTTGCCTGGTGTGGTAGACTCCAGCTTCCATTGTGCTGAGTGCCTGTTCCTGTGCTGCTAGGATTAGCCTCAATGCTGTATTTCCGTTTCCAACCACTGGGAGGAATTTGTTATGTGAGCCACACCCACTATCTGCTGGTGGTAATCCCATGGAAAGGTTTATCTTGCCAAGGAACCTCCTCCTTTTCTGCATCCTCTATCTCTTAAAGTCTCAGGCATTCCCTTAGCAGTTCATCTTTGGGAGCCATTTTCATGATGTACTTGTAGATGCTCTGTGTTTTATCCAGGACTGTGGCATTGACACTCATCAGGCCCCGACCTCCTCCCTTCCGGCAATCTCTGGGTGCTAGGTTTCAGGTTCATTTAGAGTGAGTAGTTTCCCGGTCTTGACATCCATGGTGGCCAGTTCTTATCTTGGCCAGGTTATTATTCCAGCTGAGTACCTAATGACTGGTAAGGCATATGTGCTGGTGGCTTGGATCTTGTTCTTGCCATTCAGCTGGGACTTAAGGACCTGTCTGACTCTCTGGAAGTACTTGGGTGTTGTTCTCTGTGACGGACTGCCTGGCCCCCTGACTGGGCACCCCCGCCAATCACGCTTTCTAGTATCACCGAGTACTATAAGCACCGCACCAGACACCATAAACACCGTAGCTCCCCTTAGCTCCCTGTGAGAAGACCTCTCCTCCAAGAGAATATAATAATCCAAAGAGCAGTATAG
Organism: Pelobates cultripes; assembly: GCA_933207985.1. Classification (NCBI taxonomy): domain Eukaryota; kingdom Metazoa; phylum Chordata; class Amphibia; order Anura; family Pelobatidae; genus Pelobates; species Pelobates cultripes. Next base: position 121,453,438 of record OW240923.1, on the reverse strand, counting down.
CAATTCCCCCCACACATGAGCCAAGGCTTAATGCTGGGAAGTAGTCTGTTTAATGCAAGCAAGCACTTTCAATTTATACATACATTTAAACCCCCAAAAGCCTAATTTACATGCAATAGGGTACATAGAAGGCAAGCATCATAGGTGGGAGTACGGACAGAAGATACACGTAAGTCTTCAGCAGATCGTAAGTGCCTAGACGGGACATACTTGTTTATAAGGGAGGAAAGATAGGTGGGAGCAGCATTATATAGAGATTTGAAAGCAAGAACCAGAATTTTAAGTATTTTACAGGAAGCCAATGTAGGGACTGACAGAAGGGTGAGGCGTGGGAGGTGCGAGCGGACTGAAAGATGAGCCTCGCTGCTGCATTCTATGCCATGTGGACTGTAACGGCGCAAGTTGGGAGCACGTAAGACCGGATTACAGTAGTCAAGGCGAGAAAAGACAGTGGAATAGACCAGCACCTTAGTTGCATCTGGCGTTAAGTAGGGTCGGATGCACGCAATGTTTTTTGAGATGGAAGCGGCAGGATCTGGCGATAGATTGAACATGAGGCTTGAAGGAGAGGTCAGAGTCAAAGAGAACACCTAGGCAGCGAGCCTGCATGGTGGAGCCGGTAGCACCGTTGACTTGGAGGGAGACAGACACAGGAGTAGCAACACTTAAGGGAGAAAAGACCAGAATTTCAGTTTTGGTCAAGTTGAGTTTAAGGAAGTGGGCAGCCATCCAGTTGGAAATAGCAGAGAGGCAGTCAGAGACACTAGTCAAGAGGGACGGGGAGAAATCAGGAGAGGACAGGTAGATTTGCGTGTCATCTGCATAGAAATGATATTGGAAGCCAAAGGAGCTAATGAGCATAATGGTGATATTGTCCTGGAGCAAGCCTCCTGTTATGGCACCGATACAGACTGGAGAGAGGTGACAGAGGAGAGTAAACAGTGTAGTCAGACATAGAGATTATAGGCAGATTGAAACAGAAATGGTAAAACAGAGATATTTCTAATGCATATTATTATCCCCAACAAATAGCCGCCCCCATGTTTGCCAATATTGACACATATTATATGATGGGGTGAGGGACTGGAGTACCAGAGTTAGGACAGTTGGCAAGTATGGTTCCTCTCCTGTACGTGTTATGGCCAGACACTGTACTGTTGGCTTTCGTCTCCCTTGATAAACATAGATTGTGTAAATAGGATTGAAAGAATACGGAGAGATTTTTTCATCTTAATGGAAATTGTCTTTTTTGTTATAAAGAAACAATTGTAGAGAGGGAAGCAGAGGTGGGGAATGACGGATATATTTTCCACTTAATTAACTATTTCATGGCAGTGAGTGAGTGTGTACACTATTGCTGCCCAATAGCTGCTGTGCTGTAGTTTAACAACGGATGTGTATGTGCCTTTTGATTAGCTACTTTGGCATACAATTTGAGACGTACTTTAATTCAGTGACAGGATGCAGGAGCTGGGGCTTGAGATGGCTGTAATCACATGGTACGGAGTCCTCAATGAGCTGAGAATAGCAGAAATGGCAGAGAATTTAACAGTGAATCAGCAGGGGCATGGTCTATGCACCATAACTACTTCACTAAGAGATCTATACACCATAACTACTTCACCAAGTGATCTACACTGTAACTACTTCACTAAGTGGTCTATACACCATAACTACTTCACCAACTGATCTACACACCATAACTACTTCACCAAGTGATCTACACACCATAACTACTTCACAAAGTGATCTACACCGTAACTACGTCACTAAGTGATCTACACACCATAACTACTTCACTAAATGGTCTACACACCATAACTACTTCACAAAGTGATCTACACACCATAACTACTTCACTAAGTGGTCTATACACCATAACTACTTCACAAGTGATCTACACACCATAACTACTTCACTAAAGTGATCTACACACCATAACTACTTCACTCACCAACTGATCTACACACCATAACTACTTCACTAAGAGATCTATACACCATAACTACTTCACTAAGTGATCTACACCGTAACTACTTCACTAAGTGGTCTATACACCATAACTACTTCACCAACTGATCTACACACCATAACTACTTCACTAAGAGATCTATACACCATAACTACTTCACTAAGTGATCTACACCGTAACTACTTCACTAAGTGGTCTATACACCATAACTACTTCACCAACTGATCTACACACCATAACTACTTCACTAAGAGATCTATACACCATAACTACTTCACTAAGTGATCTACACCGTAACTACTTCACTAAGTGGTCTATACACCATAACTACTTCACCAACTGATCTACACACCATAACTACTTCACTAAGTGGTCTATACACCATAACTACTTCACCAAGTGATCTACACACCATAACTACTTCACTATGTGGTCTACAACCATAACTACTTCACTAAGAGATCTATACGCCATAACTACTTCATTAAGAGATCTATACACCATAACTACTTCACTAAATGGTCTATACACCATAACTACTTCACCAAGTGATCTACACCGTAACTACGTCACTAAGTGATCTACACACCATAACTACTTCACTAAGAGATCTATACACCATAACTACTTTACTAAGAGATCTACACACCATAACTACTTCACAACGTGATCTATACACCATAACTACTTCACTAAATGGTCTATACACCATAACTACTTCACTAAGTGGTCTATACACCATAACTGCTTCACCAAGTGATCTATACACCATAACTACTTCACTAAATGGTCTATACACCATAACTACTTCACTAAGTGGTCTATACACCATAACTACTTCACTAAGGGCTCTATACAGAAGAAGATTTCGTCTAAGGCAAAGGAAAGGTTTTTTTACTGTAAGAACAATCAGGATGTGGAATTCTCTGCCTGAAGAAGTGGTTTTATCAGAGTCCATACAGATGTTCAAACTGCTACTAGATGCATACTTGCAAAACCAGAATATTCAAGGATATAATCTTTCAATGTAGGGTAATAACTGCTTGATCCAAGGATAAATCTGACTGCCATTCTGGGGTCAAGAAGGAATTTTTTCCTAGTTTGTTGCAAAATTGGAAGCGCTTCAAACTGGGTTTTGCCTTCTTTTGGATCAACAGCAAAACCAGATGTGAGGAAGGCTGAACTTGATTGCTTTGCACTAGTTAAAGTGTTATTTGCACATTACTAAATAAGCACTTTGTTTTACAATTTATGTACACGAATTTGATGGCACGATTTTAAAGGCACAGCGCACATTATTGATTTGGAGTTATTCCCTATAAAGCGGACATTGTTGAACATTCCAAGTGAATTTTACAATTTAATGTATTGAAAACCATATCTAAGCTATATTTTCAGTTTGGCGTAAACTTTGAACTCCCTCTAAATTCCTGACAATTCGCACTTTAGAAAACACCTTATACAAAATGAATGATTTAATGATATTACGTAATATTTCAATTAGAAAATAACAAGTACGTAAATCTCTATAACTTTTTTTTGTCCTCTTACTCCACAGTCAAGGGATCGGAAGATGGTGGGCGACATGAATGGCGCCGTGTCTTATGGTGGCACAGCGCGTTCTCTCAACATCGCTGCGACCGTGCTCAGCATTCTACTGATCTTTATCGCAATCATTCTGGTTGTAACCGGGGTGATAAGGAGTAGCTATGGGGTACATTGAATGAGATCCCTGTGAATGAATGTGACCCTCTATGTGCAGCCTGTTACCCATAATATGATACTGTAAAGTCTCGATCGTATTATTTATATGTATTAAGATAACTATACAATTTGTTCAAATGGATATAGAAACACATACTTTGCTTCCAGTTATGTCAATATATTTCCTTATTATGTTCTTGCAATATTAAAGTATTAAAACATCTTACTTTGATTTATAATTACTTATAATTTGATATCACTGTATTTGTATTCACACGCACAGCCATTTTGCAGGAATTTGCCTAATTTTCCGTACAGGAGGGTGGTTTTCATGGAGCCTAGTAAGAATCACTCAGTAATAGAACAATGCTCTCACTTCGAGAATCTTTACAGCTTTGAACAAAAGCGATAGGATATCACAATATCTGTTGCTATCACTCCTGCTGAATTACGTAGAGTTACAGTACCCCAGACAGGCCCTTGCCTTAAGTAGGTGCCTTAATGTGCTTCACAACATTCTTACTCAGTTTGGCCAAAAAAGGTCCACATGGATTATCATCAATATAGATAAAACAATTTATCCAGTCTCATGAATAACAATTTTTCCATAATTTCTCTTCCATATATCCCACTATGTGTCTCCTGTTCTTTCTCCTCCTTCTCTTTCCGGCCCCTTTTGATTCATGATTTTATGATACATTTTCTGCGCCAACCATCGTATCCAATACATTTTATCCACTTAATAAAAATCTATGTTGCTGTAAAAGCCAAGCAGAACATCCACAGATCAAACACCGATCAACGAAGAAAGTCCGACATCAGGACACTTCACAGAAGATACAAGTTCCAGTTCGTAGGAACAAAAGGAATTAATTTTAATTAAAAACGCATGAAAAATGTGATAGCCCATAAATTGAAACATAACGTATTTTATAGCAACCAGTGGTTGTATTCAGTCAGAAAGGGAGTTATATATCTGCATGCTTATTGTCTCACAGCCAGACAGTATAATCAGAGCTGTATACATATAACATAAATAATAACATAATAATATACATATAACATAAATAATAACATAATATACATGTAATATAAATAATAACATAATAATATACATATAACATAAATAATAACATAATATACATGTAATATTAACATGTAGAGATGTCACCGAGTGCAGCAGTAAGAAGAATCTTAATGATTAAGCTCATTTGTAAATAATATGTGCTGTCTGTCTTGTAATCTTCAAAATCATATATATTGAATATATCTCATACAGAAGCATTAGATCGAACTGTTTCCCTGGCTCTGAGTTCCTGCATGCACTCTGAACTTGGTTGCAGAGGGATTGGTGAAGAACACGCAACATGGGGAGGCAATGCTGGGAGCACTCCCTGCGAGTGAGAATCCCTTTACATGTTCTGCCAGCTGAGTGCGCTGACGACAGATGTACATTTTGCACAGAATTCACTTTTGGCAGCCCTGAACAGAGTCATGTGTGTCTTCGATAAATATCTCTGTTTGTACAGGGTTTCAAGTAAAAACGCTGCACATACAGACTGCTACCACCATAACCACTTCTAAAAGTGGAAGGTGTCATGGTGGTTGGAGTAAGCCTTTAAGTTATGTCTGACTATGGTAGTTACAGAATGGTATAGAGGCGTACTACTGGACCTTAGATTTGCCAAGGTTCAAGGAAATCAGAATGGAGAATGGTCAAAGTACTAGCTGAGGTCAAAAAGCCAAAATATAAACCAGATTATAAAGCGCTCTTGGACCACCACAAGGCAAGCCTGACAGGGCACAGTACCTGTGTGAAATGAGTGTAAATAATCCTAGGCCATCGTCTCCAAAAGGTGCATGCGCAGTGTAGCACAGATAACGCAGGTACATTTGCATGAAAAATGATGCAGGAGGGATAAACGCAATTAAATAATGTGGGGGTGCAGCGGCCAGCATCTAAATTGATCCCAGAATGATGCGAGCCTGAAAAAAGCTGTGTAACAAATTACACATAGATGCAGGACGCACTTTAATTTGTCGCACTGGTGACAAGCTGGGTTTTGTCAAAGTGTTTTCCAGCGGTTTGACATGAACTGGGCTTTTCCGGCACCTGAAGTTCCAATAACATAATTCGGAAGATACATTTACACATTATCTGTACAAAATCTGTCCATGTTTGCATCCCGAGGATATCATTGTAGCATTCCATTACCATCTAAACGTCTTCTAAACACTGCGATGACTGTCCCAGAAGGCTCCATCAGGGTTATTCACTGAAGTGAGAATTGTCGGGAGTTCACAGTGCATTTGAATTAACATATAAGGCCAAAATAGCTGAACCAGAAGCGTTCTGCTGATGCCTTAGATTTGAAATGAATTTTGAATTCCAGACAATAAATAACCCTGTCCGTGTCATTACTATTAACATAAGGTGAAGGGTCCATGGTGGCAGGCGTTACTTTATGGCAGTTTCACATCCTATTTTATATCCTATACTTGTTTACACACAATAGATGTGTCTGTTATATGAGTTTTGACCAGGGCCAGTTCTTTGTTTGGTTAAGGCAAATGAATACCCCCAACATTTCAAAAGGACAAAGAGGGGTACTTTAACTGTAGGGGTGGGGGCAGGGCAGTTCAGAGAATATTTAGTGACTTACCAAGAACACGTTTTGCAACTAAACTGTGATTTAATTAACACAGACCGATTTCTAAATACATTTATTGCAGTTTAAAGACACATTACTGGGTGTATTATTGCTGTGGAGCTCTGTAATAGCACATTACTGGGAGTATTAATGCTGTGGAGCTCTGTAATAGCACATTACTGGGAGTATTAATGCTGTGGAGCTTTGTAATAGCACATTACTGGGAGTATTAATGCTGTGGAGCTTTGTAATAGCACATTAATGGGAGTATTAATGCTGTGGGGCTTTGTAATAGCACACTACTGGGAGTATTAATGCCATGGAGCTCTGTAATAGCACATTATTGGGAGTATTAATGCTGTGGAGCTTTGTAATAGCACATTACTGGGAGTATTAATGCTGTGGAGCTCTGTAATAGCACATTACTGGGAGTATTAATGCCGTGGAGCTCTGTAATAGCACATTACTGGGAGTATTAATGCCATGGAGCTCTGTAATAGCACATTATTGGGAGTATTAATGCTGTGGAGCTTTGTAATAGCACATTACTGGGAGTATTAATGCTGTGGAGCTCTGTAATAGCACATTACTGGGAGTATTAATGCCGTGGAGCTCTGTAATAGCACATTACTGGGAGTATTAATGCTGTGGAGCTCTGTACCATGACTTCTACAGGTCACTGTAGTGGTTATGGTGCTTGGGGTGTCCCTCTAAACTCCGCTCATCCTGTCAGTACAGCTCATTACTGACACACACAAACAAACACTAGTGATGTCGCCAACACGAAATTTTCGGTTCGCGAATGGCGAACGCGAACTTCCGCAAATGTTCGCGAACCGGCGAACCGCCATAGACTTCAATGGGCAGGCGAATTTTAAAACACACAGGGACTCTTTCTGGCCACAATAGGGATGGAAAAGTTGTTTCAAGGGGACTAACACCTGGACTGTGGCATGCCGGAGGGAGATCCATGGCAAAACTCCCATGGAAAATTACACAGTTGATACAGAGTCTGGTTTTAATCCATAAAAGGCAGAAATCACCTAACATTCCTAAATCACATTGAATATGGATTGACACCCGACATATGACATATTGACACCTTGACATATGGATTGACACCTGTCCTCAGAGCCCCTGATGCACACGGACACAGAGCAGAATAGGGACTGGTCCCCCTACATAGGGTCACTTTGCAGATATGGATTGACACCTATCCTAAGGATCCCTGATACACACTGACAAAGAGCAGAATAGAGACTGTTCCCCCTACATAGGGTCACTTGGCAGATATGGATAGACACCTATCCTCAGAGACCAAGGATACACAATTTATCAAAGAGTAGACTGTTCCCCTACATAGGTCACTTTAAGTGATATGGATTGACACCCGTCCTCAAAGCCCTGATACACACTGACACAGAGCAGAATAATAGAGACTGTTCCTCCTACATAGGGTCACTTGGCAAATATGGATTGACACCTGTCCTCAGAGACCATGATACACACTGACACAGAGCAGAATAGAGACTGTTCCTCCTACATAGGGTCACTTGGCAGATATGGATTGACCCTGTCCTCAGAGACCATGATACACACTGACACAGAGCAGAATGGAGACTGTTCCCCCTACATAGGGTCACTTGGCAGATATGGATTGACACCTGTCCTGAGAGACCATGATACACACTGACACAAAGCAGAATAGAGGCTGTTTCCCCTACATAGGGTCACTTGGCAGATATGGATTGACACCTGTCCTCAGAGACCATGATACACACTGACACAGAGCAGAATAGAGACTGTCTCCCCTACATAGGGTCACTTGGCAGATATGGATTGACACCTGTCCTCAGAGACCATGATACACACTGACACAGAGCAGAATAGAGACTGTTCCCCCACCTAGGGTCAC
>OW240923.1:121426482-121445096 GCA_933207985.1 Pelobates cultripes | reverse complement strand
TATTAATATATATATAGGTAACAAAATACACTTAGAATTACATTCTATATATATCTATCTATATATAAAATACAAATAACCGCAAATAAATAAATAAATATATATATATATATATATATAAATACATATAATTACATAAAAGATTACATTAGTATACACGTAGAATTTAAATACCTATAAATGTATATATTAAAATTCTACGTCTATATTTAAGTAATCTTTTAACATAATTATGTGATTTGATTAATTAAAATTTGATTGACATGCCTGACAACACAGGGAGAAAGTGCAGAGAATTTAATTCGCAAGCACTATATTTGTCCCTGTAACTCTCCAAGACACAAAAAAACCTGTACATAGGGGGTACTGTTTTACTCAGGAGATTTCGCTGAACTCAAATATTAGTGTTTTTTAAACTGGTAAATTGTATTACAACGATGATATTTTAAGTAAAAGTGAAATTTTTTGCATTTTTTACAAACGAAGGGCACTTTTATGTACTATATTATTGTTGTAATATGTTTTACTGTTTTAAAACACTAATATTTGTGTTTAGTGAAGTCTCCCTGAGAATAACAGTACCCCCCCATGTACAGGTTTTATTGTGTTTTGGAAAGTTAGAGAGTCATATATAAGGCTTGCATTTCATTTTTTTCACATTGAAATTTGCCAGATTGGTTATGTTGCCTTTGAGAGCGTATGGTAGCCCAGGAATGAGAATTATCCCCATGATGGCATACCATTTGCAAAAGTAGACAACCCAAGGTATTGCAAATGGGGTATGTCCAGTCTTTCTTAGTAGCCACTTAGTCACAAACACTGGCTTTTTTCACACAAAAACAAATATGAACGCTAACTTTGGTCAGTGTTTGTGACTAAGTGGCTACTAAAAAAGACTAAACATACCCCACTTTCAATACCTTGGGTTGTCTACTTTTTCAAATGGTATGCCATTATGGGGATAATTCTCATTCCTGGGCTACTACACCGTCTCAAAGGTAACATTACTAATCTGGCAAATTTCAATTTGAAAATGGAACTTTCTATATTTGACCCTGTAACCTGTTAATGGGGGGTACTGTTGTACTCGTGAGACATCGCTGATTACAAATATGTGCATTTTTTTGCAGTAAAACCTAACAGTATTATGACATTCACAGTTAAAATGTCAGCCGGAAACACAAATTTAAAAAAAAAAAATCTTATTTTCTCAAATTTTTTTAAATTTTATTCATAATAAATTATGTTCCATATATGAATAGTTAATGATAAATTAAAGCCCTCTTTCTCCTGAACAAAATGATATATAATAAGTGTGGGTGCACTTAATGTGACAGCAGTGAATTACGGTTGGACAGACATATAGCGCAAATTCCAGTTTTTGTTTATGTTTTGTTTTGATCAGAACGTGCACTATTGACTCCGTCCTGAAGGGGTTAATGGAAGCGAATTAGGGATAACAACACATGAAAAGGACTTGGGAATTGTTATAGACAACAAACTATGCAACAATATGCAATGTCAATCAGCAGTGGCTAAGGCCAGTAAGGACTTTTTAAGTATGAAAGTGGCATTAGTTCTCGGGATAAGAATATAATTTTGCCTCTTTATCGCTGGTAGCACCACATATTGAATATGCTGTGCAATTCTGGGCACCTGTTCTAAAGAGGGATATTATGGCACTAGAGAGAGTACAGAGACAGGCTTCAAAATTAATAAAAGGAATGGAACATTTTAGTTATGAAGAAAGGTTAACAAATTTAGTTTAGAAAAATGTCACCTGAGAGAGGATTTAATAATATTATACATTATATATAATATATTGTATATATATATATATATATATATATATATATATATATATATAATATATAAGGGCCAGTATAAACCATTGTGTGGAAATCTATTCACAAACTGGACTTTACATAGCACACGAGGCCATGCGTTTAGACTGGAAGAAAGAAGATTTAATCTAAGGCAAAGGAAAGGTTTTTATACCGTAAGAACAATAAGGATGTGTAATTTTCTGCCTGAAGAGGTTGTTTTATCAGAGTCCGTACAGATGTTTAAAAAGCAAACTGGATGAATACTTGCAAAAACAGAATATTTTTCCTTGTTTATTGCAAAATTGGAAGTGCTTCAAACTGGGTTTAGAACATAGAACATAGAATGTGACGGCAGATAAGAACCATTCGGCCCATCTAGTCTGCCCAATTTTCTAAATACTTTCATTACTCCCTAGCCTTATCTTATAGTTAGGATAGCCTTATGCCTATCCCATGCATGCTTAAACTCCTTTACTGTGTTAACCTCTACCACTTCAGCTGGAAGGCTATTCCATGCATCCACTACCCTCTCAGTAAAGTAATACTTCCTGATATTATTTCAGCTAAAACAGATGTGAGGAAGGCTGAACTTTATAAACATGTCTCTTTTCAGCCTATGCAACTATATTTTCTCCAGAATAATTTTTGGCTCTAAAATCATCCAATAACTGTAGAGCCATTTGGTTTCAGAGCAGATGACTTTAACGTTATTAGATGACTTTAGAGCCAAAAATTGCCCAGAAGATATATTAAACAGAGCATATCGGGAGGTACATGCTTTAGATAGGAAAGACTAATGAGACTCTGCAAATAAACAAGACTTTGAAGAAGACTAATTAAGTCCCAATTATTTTTATTATTCAGGAAATAATAAGAATCTAAAGAGGATCATTAACAAATATTGGTTCATTTTATCTGGAGATCCACTTTTACAACACATAGTTGCCAGTAAACCTAGAATCATCTCTAGAGGAGTACCAAGTATTAAAAATAATGTAATAAAAAGTAGTTGTAAGAACAAGAAAGGTAATATTAATACCTTCTTGAATAATGAAGAAGGATTCTTTCAGTGTGGGTACTGGTTGACATGTAAGGGGACGGGTGCTCCAAATAAAGTTAAGAAAGAGTTAGAAGGAGGCATTACGAGTAGAAAACATAAAATTAAACAACTTATAACTTGCCATACAAAGAACTGCATCTATGTCTTAACTTCCCCATGTAATTTACAGTATGTGGGGGAAACTAAAAGACAAATCCATACTCGTATTCAGGAGCATATTCGAAACATCAGAAGAGGCTTTAAGGAACATCCACTGTCCCTAAATTTTACTCAAAGACATAACGGAGATCCTACTAGACATGTGCAATCCATTTCGTTACGAATGTGAATTTGGACAAATTTTTTAGGCAATGCCAAAGTGCTGAATTGCCAAATTTCCAAAGTGCCAAACCAAACCAAATTGCCGAGGTGCTGAATTTCGGAAGTGCTGAAGTGCTTTGAATTTCTGAAAAGTGACAAAACAAGAGAGGGTAGAAAAATGAAGTGAATGATGACAGGGGTAGAGGTAGGGTTGGGTTAAGCTTAGGGTTAGGAGTAGAGGTAGGGGTAGGTTTAGGGGTAGGAAGCCCTACAGATGTTCCGAATCCCGAAGTTCAGAATTGCCGAAGTTCTGAATTGCCGAAGTCCCGAATTTCTGAAGTGCCAAACCGAACCGAATTGCGAAAGTGCCAAATTTTTTTTACTTAACCGAATTTCAGGAACGAACCAAACTGAATTTTTTTTGCCCATGCACATCCCTAGATCCTACCAAACTAGAGTTTCTTGGAATTGAAAGAGTTAACAGAAATGTATAATTAATGTGTGTTTATATTTATTATACATCTAACAATATAAGTCCAGAGTATGTGCAATAGATTACATTTAATGATAGGTGTAGATGATAATATGGAAAAAGAACACAAGCCCCAATATTTTTTTTAATTTTATTTATGTGTATCATTCATTCACTCAGAACAGCAGCAGTTTTACAGCGAATAAACTAATGGCACCAAACACAATTAATTCAGCTACACATTCGTTCCTTCAGGTGTTAGTTATATTTTCGACCAATTCTTTATTTTTGGATGAAAGTAATGAAAAACAAAGTTTTCATTCAGTTTTTAACATCACATTTTCTTCCAACAACTAATGCACCTGTTTATTAATGTCCCAGTTTAATTGTGACAGAGTGCCTGGTCACTTAGGACTGGTACATGTCTTCCAACTGCCACCTTCTCCTACAAAAGACTATATCACTATTGTTGGCTCCTCCAACCCATGCTTCGCAGCACAGTGCATCCTCTCTGCTGCCTCGGACCACTCATAGGCTGACAGGAGAGCCTTTGAGGCATTGTGTGCCTGGGAGCTACCTGCAAAACATTTGGAAATCCTGATTGAATCGAGGAGCTGCATTGGAAGGTACTTTTTATTTAATTGAACCTGTCCCTCAGGGCTGCCGCCATCTTCAGTGGCGTACATACCGGGGTCGCAGGGGTTGCGGCTGCGACTGGGCCTGGCCCACCAGGGGGCCAGGCCTCCCTGCGACCCAGTATGTACGCCAGTGTGGCCCTGGTGTCACGGGCTGGCGGGCGCGCCAGGGAACACTCTCCCCTGAGCGCTCTCTGCCCAGGTCCCTCGCGCACCGCACTGATACCGGAGCCGGAAGATGTCATATTCCGGCTCCGGCATCAGTAAGCGGCGCGTGAGGGAGCTGGGCAGAGAGCGCTCAGGGGAGAGTGCTCCCACCTCGCCCACCAGCCCGCCATACAGCCAGCCCGCCCAGTGACCGGCCGCCCAGCAGAACCACTAGACCTCAGGGAATCCCCTCGGCTCTCCCAAAGGTAAGGAGGCTGGGGGATTAAATTTTAAAGAAACATGTGTGTGTGTTAGTGTTAGAGTGTGTGTGTGTCTGTGTGTTAGGTTTTGTGTCAGTGTGTGTGTTACTGTGTGTGTCTGCTAGTGTCAGTGTGTGTTAGTTTGTGTGTCAGTGAGTGTGTGTGTGTCAGTAAGTGTGTTACTGTGTGTGTCTGTTACTGAGTGTGTTAGTTTGTGTGTGTCTGTTAGTGAGTCTGTTTGATGTCTGTTAGTGAGTGTGTTTGTCAGTGAGAGTGTATGTTTTGTAAGTGAGTGTGTATGTGTGTGTCTGTCAGTGAGTGTGTATGTATGTATGTCGCTGAGTGTGTCTGTCAGTAAATGTGTGTGTCTGTTAGCTAGTGTGTATGCGTCTGTTCGTGAGAGTGTGTGTGTGTTTAAAACCCCTTCAGCACTTACCTTTCTCCAGCGCCGGACTTCCTTGGCGCTGGGGATCCTTCCGCCCTGATCCGCCTCTCATCTCCGAATGCGCATGGGCGGCAAGAACCGTGCGCGCATTCAAACCATGAGCATTCAAAAGCATTACTCGATGCTTTCCTATGGACATCCAGCATCTTCTCACTGTGATTTTCACAGTGAGAATTGCGGAAGTGGTCTCTAGCGGCTGTCAGTGAGACAGCCACCAGAGGCTGGATTACCCCTCAGTGAAACATAGCAACTGCTATGTTTTCAGCTGCAGTGTTAAAACTAGAGGGACCTGACAGCCAGACCACCTCATTGAGCTGATGTGATCTGGGTGTCTGTAGTGGTCCTTTAAGTGTGTGTGCATCTGCATGCACTGGCGTACATACCACGGTCGCAGGGGTTGCAGCCCTGCGACCAGGTGCCCCGCCGCCATGTGTTTCGGCCCACACAGAGAACGCGCAGAGAGGGGAAGGGGGTTGGTGGGCCCCATGGGTCGCGTGTACGCCATCTACCACGAGGTCCTCTTCAGCTTCTGGCACTCCATCTTGTGGGAATGGACATGCTGTGTGTGACCATAAACTGCCAGGTATAAATGGAGTTAGAAGGCGTATGGCACTGAGACTAGCTAATCAGGAATCACCTATTGTGAACACAGTGCAGATTAAAACATTAATGTAAAACAAAATTATTCATTCAAACATTTTTTTTCTGATTAACCCTTTCACTGCAAAGTTATTTTTACTTTGGAGTGCCGTCTCTTATTGGGGGAATCGACTACAAGGGATTGCTATGCTAGTCATACTCCCTGGATAAATCACTACTAAGCTCTTGTAAGAGCTTGTTCCTGTCTTGCTCTCTGAAGGAGTCTACGGTGGTTATGGTGTTGGCTGGAGTGCTTGGAGACCTCAGGAAGTGCTAGGAGCATCCTTCAACGGAGGTACCCAGTCGGGCTGCCAGGTGATCCGTTACAATTATATATAATGATACTTAGTTACTTATTAGCAGATATTCTATATAATGATACTTACAGTAACTTATTACCAGATATTATATATAATGATACTTAGTTACTTATTACCAGATATATATATAATACTTAGTTACTTATTACCAGATATTATATATAATGATACTTAGTTACTTATTAGCAGATATATATATAATGATCCTTAGTTACTTATTAGCAGATATTATATATAATGATACTTAGTTACTTATTACCAGATATTATATATAATGATACTTAGTTACTTATTAGCAGATATATATATAATGATCCTTAGTTACTTATTAGCAGATATTATATATAATGATACTTACAGTTACTTATTACCAGATATTATATAATGATACTTACAGTTACTTATTACCAGATATTATATATAATACTTAGTTACTTATTACCAGATATTATATATAATGATCCTTAGTTACTTATTACCAGATATTATATATAATAATACTTACAGTTACTTATTACCAGATATTATATATAATGATCCTTAGTTACTTATTACCAGATATTATATATAATGATACTTACATTTACTTATTACCAGATATTATATATAATAATACTTACAGTTACTTATTACCAGATATTATATAATGATACTTACAGTTACTTATTACCAGATATTATATATAATGATACTTACAGTTACTTATTACCAGATATTATTTATAATGATACTTATTTATTTATTACCAGATATTATATATAATGATACTTGTAACGGACCGTTTCTCTCACAAGAGGATAAAAACCGTTTAGGCGATAATCCCCTTTCCCATAGACCAGCAGCTACTGCAAGCACCAAACTCCCGAACTGCAAACTGTACGAATTCACCAACTCCCGAACTTGAAACACACGAACACTGGAATCAGCCGAACAGGAAAAGCATACAATCCGCTTACACTCCTGGCAGTCAGCATACAATCCAATTCCCCCCAAAAACGAGACGACACATCGGTTTGAGGGTCAAGCAGAATCTCACTGTACTGTCACATACAGTCTCTTTTATTCCCAATCCACAAACATAGTACAGCCCACAGGGCGTTACAAAACAACCAATCAATCCGTACAATACACCCAGACACTCCCACACAAAATACTCCCCTCTGCAGGTGATATGATTACTGAACACAATGGGTAATCTCATTATCACCGGCAGAGGAATACAGTTTTTACACAATATTTATAACTTCTAAATTATACATGTCACAAACATAAAACATACATTTTCATAATCAATCCATTCAGGGGAACAACATATTAAAAAAATGGCACGAATTAGACCAGGGGTTCAAAAGTTAAGGGAAAGTCCTTTGTGACTAAATGAAGCATGGCTTTCTGGCCCAAACCAGTTTCAGAGTCTTCTATCCTAGAGATAAGTAATTCAATTATCTCCCAGGACAGACACAAGACTCCATTAAGCACATGGTTGCAAAAGACACAAAACACTTTAAAATACATAAAGTCACATTTTACACATAGCACACAGACATTTCACATATCCCCAGATTAGCTGGGATCTGAGTGCACATTATTAGATGAATGGCACTCAGATCACACAAATAAGCCTTTCTGCAGGGGAAATAAACGGTTTAACCTGCAGGGCCATAGTCCAAAGGGAGCAGGCGAGCAACCAGGCTTCTCCAGTTCACAGTGGCGAGGTTGGTTTCGCCACAATACTTATAGTTACATATTAGCAGATATTATATATAATGATACTTAGTTACTTATTAGCAGATATTATATATAATGATACTTACAGTTACGTGTTACCAGATATTATATAATGATACTTACAGTTACTTATTACCAGATATTATATATAATGATACTTACAGTTACTTATTAGCAGATATTATATAATGATACTTACAGTTACTTATTACCAGATATTATATATAATGATACTTACAGTTACTTATTAGCAGATATTATATATAATGATACTTATAGTTACATATTAGCAAATATTATATATAATGATACTTAGTTACTTATTAGCAGATATTATATATAATGATACTTACAGTTACTTGTTACCAGATATTATATAATGATACTTACAGTTACTTATTACCAGATATTATATATAATGATACTTACAGTTACTTATTAGCAGATATTATATATAATGATACTTAGTTACTTATTAGCAGATATTATATATAATGATACTTACAGTTACTTATTAGCAGATATTATATAATGATACTTACAGTTACTTATTACCAGATATTATATATAATGATCCTTAGTTACTTATTATCAGATATTATATATAATGATACTTAGTTACTTATTAGCAGATATTATATATAATGATACTTAGTTACTTATTACCAGATATTATATATAATGATACTTATAGTTACATATTAGCAGATATTATATATAATGATACTTAGTTACTTATTAGCAGATATTATATATAATGATACTTAGTTACTTATTAGCAGATATTATATATTATATACTTAGTTACATATTAGCAGATATTGTAAATCACTGCTAGTGAGGTTTGCCATTGCAAGTTTTGCAACATTGTTATCAATACTGTTACTTTTATATCTACATTGAGAGATTATTCAACTTTCTAGCAGTATTCAAGCCCTCCAATTTGAAAGGTTGTGTTTTTCACAATTCTTTTACTTTATTCACTTAAATCTCACTTAGTGCTTGTGTGTTTGTGTTCCCAAGTGGGACCTAATAAGCTTACTATTTTTCTTACTATTTTTTATTTTCTTAATCATATTCTCTTTATGAGTGAGAGACTATTCAGTATTTTGTTCCCATGATTGCTTTGTCTCCAGCCTGCCCTGAGGTTTGATTTGTGGCCAAACACTGTCTTTCTCGGCTTGTCTGCTTCTTGTATTGCCCACCCCCAAGCACCTTCTAATTGATATTATTGGAGCCCTTAACCCCAACAGCACCAGCCAACAGAAGGGACCCTCCAGGAACCAGGAAACTACACGGTGTGTCTTAGTGTATATCTGTATGTGTGTCTTTCTGTGTGTCTGTACCTGTATGTATGTCTATGTTTGTAGCTGTGTATCTGTATGTGTGTCAGTGTTTGAATCAGTTTGTGTATTTGCATGCATGCCAGTGTGTGTCTGTGTAACTACTTGTGTGTCAGTGTTTGTTTCTGTGTGTCTGTATATGTGGCAGTATGTGTATCTGGGTATCTATATGTGTGACAGTGTTTGCTTCTCCGTATCTGCATATGTGTCAGTGTTAGTTTCTATGTGTATCTGCATTTATGTCAGTGTTTGTATTTGTGTGTCTCTATCTGTATGTGTGTCACTGGATGTATCTATTGTATATACCATATATTGGGTTTTTTCACCTCTCCTGGATGGCATGTCAGTTCCTTATTTTTGAGATGCCTGGGAGTCTGAGGGTTCTGCGCAGTAAGTTAATTGTTCCTAGAACTGCACTCTTCTGGACAGTGATCTCCGATGTCCCACCTGGAATCTGTTGAAGCCACTCACCCAACTTGAGAGTCACAGCCCAGAGTGCTCCTATCACAACTGGGACTACTACTACCTTCACTTTCCACATCCTTTCTAGTTCTTCTTTCAGTCCTTGGTATTTGCCCACCTTCTTATGTTCCTTCTTTCTGATGTTATTGTCACTGGGTATTGCCACATCCACCATTACTGCAGTCTTTCATTCCTTGTCTACCACAACAATGCCAAGTAGGTTGGCCACTACTTACTTGCTTGTCTGTCTGGATCTGGAAGTCCCACAAGATCTTAGCCCTGTCATTCTCAACAACCCTTTGTGGTATCTCCCATCTGGACTTATGCAACTCCCATCCGGATTCTGTGCAGATGTTTCAGTTCACAACCCCAGCAACTTGGTTGTGTCTCTCACTGTATGCTGTTCCTGCTAACCTGGTAAGATATGTGATGGATTGTCTCAGAGGCCTCTTAACACAGTCTGCAAGTTGGAAGGGGTCCTTGCCTGGTGTGGTAGACTCCAGCTTCCATTGTGCTGAGTGCCTGTTCCTGTGCTGCTAGGATTAGCCTCAATGCTGTATTTCCGTTTCCAACCACTGGGAGGAATTTGTTATGTGAGCCACACCCACTATCTGCTGGTGGTAATCCCATGGAAAGGTTTATCTTGCCAAGGAACCTCCTCCTTTTCTGCATCCTCTATCTCTTAAAGTCTCAGGCATTCCCTTAGCAGTTCATCTTTGGGAGCCATTTTCATGATGTACTTGTAGATGCTCTGTGTTTTATCCAGGACTGTGGCATTGACACTCATCAGGCCCCGACCTCCTCCCTTCCGGCAATCTCTGGGTGCTAGGTTTCAGGTTCATTTAGAGTGAGTAGTTTCCCGGTCTTGACATCCATGGTGGCCAGTTCTTATCTTGGCCAGGTTATTATTCCAGCTGAGTACCTAATGACTGGTAAGGCATATGTGCTGGTGGCTTGGATCTTGTTCTTGCCATTCAGCTGGGACTTAAGGACCTGTCTGACTCTCTGGAAGTACTTGGGTGTTGTTCTCTGTGACGGACTGCCTGGCCCCCTGACTGGGCACCCCCGCCAATCACGCTTTCTAGTATCACCGAGTACTATAAGCACCGCACCAGACACCATAAACACCGTAGCTCCCCTTAGCTCCCTGTGAGAAGACCTCTCCTCCAAGAGAATATAATAATCCAAAGAGCAGTATAGCAATTCCCCCCACACATGAGCCAAGGCTTAATGCTGGGAAGTAGTCTGTTTAATGCAAGCAAGCACTTTCAATTTATACATACATTTAAACCCCCAAAAGCCTAATTTACATGCAATAGGGTACATAGAAGGCAAGCATCATAGGTGGGAGTACGGACAGAAGATTCACGTAAGTCTTCAGCAGATCGTAAGTGCCTAGATGGGACATACTTGTTTATAAGGGAGGATAGATAGGTGGGAGCAGCATTATATAGAGATTTGAAAGCAAGAACCAGAATTTTAAGTATTTTACAGGAAGCCAATGTAGGGACTGACAGAAGGGTGAGGCGTGGGAGGTGCGAGCGGACTGAAAGATGAGCCTCGCTGCTGCATTCATTGTGGACTGTAACGGCGCAAGTTGGGAGTACGTAAGACCGGATTACAGTAGTCAAGGCGAGAAAAGACAGTGGAATAGACCAGCACCTTAGTTGCATCTGGCGTTAAGTAGGGTCGGATGCACGCAATGTTTTTTGAGATGGAAGCGGCAGGATCTGGCGATAGATTGAACATGAGGCTTGAAGGAGAGGTCAGAGTCAAAGAGAACACCTAGGCAGCGAGCCTGCATGGTGGAGCCGGTAGCACCGTTGACTTGGAGGGAGACAGACACAGGAGTAGCAACACTTAAGGGAGAAAAGACCAGAATTTCAGTTTTGGTCAAGTTGAGTTTAAGGAAGTGGGCAGCCATCCAGTTGGAAATAGCAGAGAGGCAGTCAGAGACACTAGTCAAGAGGGACGGGGAGAAATCAGGAGAGGACAGGTAGATTTGCGTGTCATCTGCATAGAAATGATATTGGAAGCCAAAGGAGCTAATGAGCATAATGGTGATATTGTCCTGGAGCAAGCCTCCTGTTATGGCACCGATACAGACTGGAGAGAGGTGACAGAGGAGAGTAAACAGTGTAGTCAGACATAGAGATTATAGGCAGATTGAAACAGAAATGGTAAAACAGAGATATTTCTAATGCATATTATTATCCCCAACAAATAGCCGTACCCATGTTTGCCAATATTGACACATATTATATGATGGGGTGAGGGACTGGAGTACCGGAGTTAGGACAGTTGGCAAGTATGGTTCCTCTCCTGTACGTGTTATGGCCAGACACTGTACTGTTGGCTTTCGTCTCCCTTGATAAACATAGATTGTGTAAATAGGATTGAAAGAATACGGAGAGATTTTTTCATCTTAATGGAAATTGTCTTTTTTGTTATAAAAAAACAATTGTAGAGAGGGAAGCA
Source organism: Pelobates cultripes (assembly GCA_933207985.1). NCBI lineage: Eukaryota > Metazoa > Chordata > Amphibia > Anura > Pelobatidae > Pelobates > Pelobates cultripes. The sequence continues at coordinate 121,432,981 of OW240923.1, read as the reverse complement.
GAGGTGGGGAATGACGGATAAGGTTTTTTTACTGTAAGAACAATCAGGATGTGGAATTCTCTGCCTGAAGAAGTGGTTTTATCAGAGTCCATACAGATGTTCAAACGGCTACTAGATGCATACTTGCAAAAACAGAATATTCAAGGATATAATCTTTCAATGTAGGGTAATAACTGCTTGATCCAAGGATAAACCTGACTGCCATTCTGGGGTCAAGAAGGAATTTTTTTCCTAGTTTGTTGCAAAATTGGAAGTGCTTCAGACTGCGTTTTTTTGCCATCTTTTGGATCAACAGCAAAACCAGATGTGAGGAAGGCTGAACTTGATTGCTTTGCACTAGTTAAAGTGTTATTTGCACATTACTAAATAAGCACTTTGTTTTACAATTTATGTACACGAATTTGATGGCACGATTTTAAAGGCACAGCGCACATTATTGATTTGGAGTTATTCCCTATAAAGCGGACATTGTTGAACATTCCAAGTGAATTTTACAATTTAATGTATTGAAAACCATATCTAAGCTATATTTTCAGTTTGGCTTCTCTGGCGTAAACTTTGAACTCCCTCTAAATTCCTGACAATTCGCACTTTAGAAAACACCTTATACAAAATGAATGATTTAATGATATTACGTAATATTTCAATTAGAAAATAACAAGTACGTAAATCTCTATAACCTTTTTTTTCCTCTTACTCCACAGTCAAGGGATCGGAAGATGGTGGGCGACATGAATGGCGCCGTGTCTTATGGTGGCACAGCGCGTTCTCTCAACATCGCTGCGACTGTGCTCAGCATTCTACTGATCTTTATCGCAATCATTCTGGTTGTAACCGGGGTGATAAGGAGTAGCTATGGGGTACATTGAATGAGATCCCTGTGAATGAATGTGACCCTCTATGTGCAGCCTGTTACCCATAATATGATACTGTAAAGTCTCGATCGTATTATTTATATCTATTAAGATAACTATACAATTTGTTCAAATGGATATAGAAACACATACTTTGCTTCCAGTTATGCCAATATATTTCCTTATTATGTTCTTGCAATATTAAAGTATTAAAACATCTCACTTTGATTTATAATTACTTATAATTTGATATCACTGTATTTGTATTCACACGCACAGCCATTTTGCAGGAATTTGCCTAATTTTCCGTACAGGAGGGTGGTTTTCATGGAGCCTAGTAAGAATCACTCAGTAATAGAACAATGCTCTCACTTCGAGAATCTTTACAGCTTTGAACAAAAGTGATAGGATATCACATCGTCGCAGGCTGTCAGCAGGTCCGTTTGGGACCAATCTGTTACAGATCTTTAACACAGTCCAGTTATGGTAGATACAAATATCTGTTGCTATCACTCCTGCTGAATTACGTAGAGTTACAGTACCCCAGACAGGCCCTTGCCTTAAGTAGGTACCTTAATGTGCTTCACAACATTCTTACTCAGTTTGGCCAAAAAAGGTCCATGTGGATTATCATCAATATAGTTAAAACAATGTATCCAGTCTCATGAATAACCATTTTTCCATAATTTCTCTTCCATATATCCCACTATGTGTCTCCTGTTCTTTCTCCTCCTTCTCTTTCCGGACCCATTTGATTCATGATTTTATGATACATTTTCTGCACCAACCATCGTATCCAATACATTTTATCCACTTAATAAAAATCTATGTTGCTGTAAAAGCCAAGCAGAACATCCACGGATCAAACACCGATCAACGAAGAAAGTCCGACATCAGGACACTTCACAGAAGATACAAGTTCCAGTTCGTAGGAACAAAAGGAATTAATTTTAATTAAAAACGCATGAAAAATGTGATAGCCCATAAACTGAAACATAACGTATTTTATAGCAACCAGTGGTTGTATTCAGTCAGAAAGAGAGTTATATCTCTGCATGCTTATTGTCTCACAGCCAGACAGTATAATCAGAGCTGTATACATATAACATAAATAATAACATAATAATAACATAATATACATGTAATATTAACATGTAGAGACGTCACCGAGTGCAGCAGTAAGAAGAATCTTAATGATTAAGCTCATTTGTAAATAATATGTGCTGTCTGTCTTGTAATCTTCAAAATCATATATATTGAATATATCTCATACAGAAGCATTAGATCGAACTGTTTCCCTGGCTCTGAGTTCCTGCATGCACTCTGAACTTGGTTGCAGAGGGATTGGTGAAGAACACGCAACATGGGGAGGCAATGCTGGGAGCACTCCCTGCGAGTGAGAATCCCTTTACATGTTCTGCCAGCTGAGTGCGCTGACGACAGATGTACATTTTGCACAGAATTCACTTTTGGCAGCCCTGAACAGAGTCATGTGTGTCTTCGATAAATATCTCTGTTTGTACAGGGTTTCAAGTAAAAACGCTGCACATACAGACTGCTACCACCATAACCACTTCTAAAAGTGGAAGGTGTCATGGTGGTTGGAGTAAGCCTTTAAGTTATGTCTGACTATGGTAGTTACAGAATGGTATAGAGGCGTACTACTGGACCTTAGATTGGCCAAGGTTCAAGGAAATCAGAATGGAGAATGGTCAAAGTACTAGCTGAGGTCAAAAAGCCAAAATATAAACCAGATTATAAAGCGCTCTTGGACCACCACAAGGCAAGCCTGACAGGGCACAGTACCTGTGTGAAATGAGTGTAAATAATCCTAGGCCATCGTCTCCAAAAGGTGCATGCGCAGTGTAGCACAGATAACGCAGGTACATTTGCATGAAAAATGATGCAGGAGGGATAAATGCAATTAAATAATGTGGGGGTGCAGCGGCCAGCATCTAAATTGATCCCAGAATGATGCGAGCCTGAAAAAAGCTGTGTAACAAATTACACATAGATGCAGGACGCACTTTAATTTGTCGCACTGGTGACAAGCTGGGTTTTGTCAAAGTGTTTTCCAGCGGTTTGACATGAACTGGGCTTTTCCGGCACCTGAAGTTCCAATAACATAATTCGGAAGATACATATACACATTATCTGTACAAAATCTGTCCATGTTTGCATCCCGAGGATATCATTGTAGCATTCCATTACCATCTAAACGTCTTCTAAACACTGCGATGACTGTCCCAGAAGGCTCCATCAGGGTTATTCACTGAAGTGAGAATTGTCGGGAGTTCACAGTGCATTTGAATTAACATATAAGGCCAAAATAGCTGAACCAGAAGCGTTCTGCTGATGCCTTAGATTTGAAATGAATTTTGAATTCCAGACAATAAATAACCCTGTCCGTGTCATTACTATTAACATAAGGTGAAGGGTCCATGGTGGCAGGCGTTACTTTATGGCAGTTTCACATCCTATTTTATATCCTATACTTGTTTACACACAATAGATGTGTCTGTTATATGAGTTTTGACCAGGGCCAGTTCTTTGTTTGGTTAAGGCAAATGAATACCCCCAACATTTCAAAAGGACAAAGAGGGGTACTTTAACTGTAGGGGTGGGGGCAGGGCAGTTCAGAGAATATTTAGTGACTTACCAAGAACACGTTTTGCAACTAAACTGTGATTTAATTAACACAGACCGATTTCTAAATACATTTATTGCAGTTTAAAGACACATTACTGGGTGTATTATTGCTGTGGAGCTCTGTAATAGCACATTACTGGGAGTATTAATGCTGTGGAGCTCTGTAATAGCACATTACTGGGAGTATTAATGCTGTGGAGCTTTGTAATAGCACATTACTGGGAGTATTAATGCTGTGGAGCTTTGTAATAGCACATTAATGGGAGTATTAATGCTGTGGGGCTTTGTAATAGCACACTACTGGGAGTATTAATGCCATGGAGCTCTGTAATAGCACATTATTGGGAGTATTAATGCTGTGGAGCTTTGTAATAGCACATTACTGGGAGTATTAATGCTGTGGAGCTCTGTAATAGCACATTACTGGGAGTATTAATGCCGTGGAGCTCTGTAATAGCACATTACTGGGAGTATTAATGCTGTGGAGCTCTGTACCATGACTTCTACAGGTCACTGTAGTGGTTATGGTGCTTGGGGTGTCCCTCTAAACTCCGCTCATCCTGTCAGTACAGCTCATTACTGACACACACAAACAAACACTAGTGATGTCGCCAACACGAAATTTTCGGTTCGCGAATGGCGAACGCGAACTTCCGCAAATGTTCGCGAACTGGCGAACCGCCATAGACTTCAATGGGCAGGCGAATTTTAAAACACACAGGGACTCTTTCTGGCCACAATAGGGATGGAAAAGTTGTTTCAAGGGGACTAACACCTGGGCTGTGGCATGCCGGAGGGAGATCCATGGCAAAACTCCCATGGAAAATTACACAGTTGATGCAGAGTCTGGTTTTAATCCATAAAGGGCAGAAATCACCTAACATTCCTAAATCACAATGGATATGGATTGACACCTGACATATGACATATTGACACCTTTACATATGGATTGACACCTGTCCTCAGAGCCCCTGATGCACATGGACACAGAGCAGAATAGGGACTGGTCCCCTTACATAGGGTCACTTTGCAGATATGGATTGACACCTATACTAAGGATCCCTGATACACACTGACAAAGAGCAGAATAGAGACTGTTCCCCCTACATCACCCCTAGGGTCACTTGGCAGGTATGGATTGACACCTGTCCTCAGAGACCATGATACACACTGACAAAGAGCAGAATAGAGACTGTTCCCCCTACATAGGGTCACTTGGCAGATATGGATTGACACCTGTCCTCAAAGCCCCTGATACACACTGACACAGAGCAGAATAGAGACTGTTCCCCCTACATAGGGTCACTTGGCAGATATGGATTGACACCTGTCCTCAGAGACCATGATACACACTGACACAGAGCAGAATAGAGACTGTTCTCCTACATAGGGTCACTTGGCAGAAATGGATTGACACCTGTCCTCAGAGCCCCTGATACACACTGACACAGAGCAGAATAGAGACTGTTCCCCCTACATAGGGTCACTTGGCAGATATGGATTGACACCTGTCCTCAAAGCCCCTGATACACACTGACACAGAGCAGAATAGAGACTGTTCCCCCTACATAGGGTCACTTGGCAGATATGGATTGACGCCTGTCCTCAGAGCCCCAGATACACACTAACACAGAACAGAATTGGGACTGTTCCTCCTACATAGGGTCACTTGGCAGATATGGATTGACACCTGTCCTCAGAGATCATGATACACACTGACACAGAGCAGAATAGAGACTGTTCCCTACATAGGGTCACTTGGCAGATATGGATTGACACCTGTCCTCAGAGATCATGATACACACTGACACAGAGCAGAATAGAGACTGTTCCTCCTACATAGGGTCACTTGGCGGATATGGATTGACACCTGTCCTCAGAGCCCCTGATACACACTGACACAGAACAGAATAGAGACTGTTCCTCCTACATAGGGTCACTTGGCAGATATGGATTGACACCTGTCCTCAGAGATCATGATACACACTGACACAGAGCAGAATAGAGACTGTTCTCCTACATGGGGTCACTTGGCAGATATGGATTGACACCTGTCCTCAGAGCCCCTGATACACACTGACACAGAGCAGAATAGAGACTGTTCCTCCTACATGGGGTCACTTGGCAGATATGGATTGACACCTGTCCTCAGAGATCATGATACACACTGACACAGAGCAGAATAGAGACTGTTCCCCTACATGGGGTCACTTGGCAGATATGGATTGACACCTGTCCTCAGAGACCATGATACACACTGACACAGAGCAGAATAGAGACTGTTCCCCCTACATAGGGTCACTTGGCAGATGTGGATTGACACCTGTCCTCAGAGACCATGATACACACTGACACAGAGCAGAATAGAGACTGTTCTCCTACATATGGTCACTTGGCAGATATGGATTGACACCTGTCCTCAGAGACCATGATACACACTGACACAGAGCAGAATAGAGACTGTTCTCCTACATAGGGTCACTTGGCAGATATGGATTGACACCTGTCCTAAGGATCCCTGATACACACTGACACAGAGCAGAATAGGGACTGGTCCCCCTACATAGGGTCACTTGGCAGATATGGCGTGGTCGTGGGAGGAGGAGGATGACTTTCACCTCTTCCCCTGTTAGATTCCCGTTATGCTGTGACATCACCCTTAAACGCTGTGTAAAGCATACTTTTTAATTTATTTTGCAAATTCTGCATCCTTTCCGACTTGTAATTCGGTCACATTTCCGCCACTGTCTGCTTATAGCGGGGGTCTAGTAGTGTGGACACCCAGCACAGGTCATTCTCCTTCAGCCTTTTTATACGAGGGTCCCTCAACAGGCACGACAGCATGAAAGACCCCATTTGCACAAGGTTGGATGGCGAGCTACTCATTTCCCATTCCTCCTCCTCACACAGAGCAGAATAGGGACTGTTCCCCCTACACTTGGCAGATATGGATTGACACCTGTCCTAAGGGTCCCTGATACACACTGACACAGAGC
>OW240923.1:121384933-121426382 GCA_933207985.1 Pelobates cultripes | reverse complement strand
CTGTGAGCCTGACACAGAAGCTGGCAGCAGTGGCAGACAACTGACTGCTATGCAATCTATAACAGTGGAAAAAAAAATTTGTTTTTAAATGCAAGCTATTGTGACACCAGATATGAGTGGTGGCACTGACTGGGCAAATGGGCACCGTATCCACTGTGAGCCTGACACACCCGCTTTAAGGACACTGACTGCTATTCAAATCTATAACAGTGAAAAAAGTTTTTTGTTTTTAAATGCAAGCTATTGTGACACCAGATATGAGTGGTGGCACTGGCACAGTATCCACTGTGAGCCTGACACACCCGGGCTTAAGGACAATTTGACTGCTATTCAAATCTTATGTAACAGTGAAAAACGTTTTTTGGTTTTAAATGCAAGCTATTGTGACACCAGTGAGTGAGTGGTGGCACTGGGCACAGTATCTACTGTGAGCCTGACACACCCGCTTTAAGGACACTGACTGCTATTCAATCTATAACAGTGAAAAAAGTTTTTTGTTTTTAAATGCAAGCTATTGTGACACCAGATATGAGTGGTGGCACTGACGGGGCAAATGGGCACAGTATCCACTGTGAGCCTGACACAGAAGCTGGCAGCAGTGGCAGACAACTAACTGCTATTCAATCTATAACAGTGAAAAAAGTTTTTTGTTTTTAAATGCAAGCTATTGTGACACCAGATATGAGTAGTGGCACTGACTGGCCAAATGCGCACAGTATCCACTGTGAGCCTGACACAGAAGCTGGCAGCAGTGGCAGACAACTAACAGCAATTGCATTACACAGAAAAAAAAAAAAAAGCAGACTGATGTTCTAGCCCTAAAAAGGGCTTTTTGGGGTGCTGTCCTTACAGCAGAGATCAGATGAGTCCTACAGGACTGTAGTGGACACTGTATACCCTAACCTAGCTATGCATTTCCCTATCTAATCAACACCAGCTTCACTTTCCCTCCTCTCACTAAGCATGCAGCTTGAGAATGAATCTAAAATGGATGCTGTCCAGTAGGTGGGAGGGTCTGCTAGGGAGGGTGTGCTGCTAATTAGCTGGAATGTGTCTGCTGACTGTGAGGTACAGGGTCAAAGTTTACTCAATGATGACGAATAGGGGGCGGGTCGAACCGCGCATATGTTCGCCCGCCGTGGCGAACGCGAACACGCTATGTTCGCCAGGAACTGTTCGCCAGTGAACCGTTCGGTGCATCACTAACAAACACACACTTATTTACAGACACAACCAGCAGAGCGGCCAGCCGCACATGTGCACAGGCAATGCTTAGATCACTCCTGGGATTTACTATTTACTATAATGTAATTTACTACCACTGTGTATTACAGAGTGTTTAATAGGTGTGAGGATTTAAGCGAGATGAGTTGATGAGAAATAAGATTTATGACACGGCAAAGACAATTATGGTTAGTTATAAGGACCGACATGTTCTGCAGTGTTGTCGATGTAGGTTCCTTCTTAATGTAACAACATTAAGACATTCTATGCTGTCCTCCACAGAGTGAGCTTTAGCTGTGTTGACATGGAACGTCCAGGGCTTTGGGTGTGAGTAATGTTAAATCACTGATCACACCAGGGAGACCCAGATGTCAATCTAAATACTTGCAGCTCCTCTCTGGTGGTTCAGGCCATGTTTAGTGGCCGTGACTGACAGAGGAGCTATATGCAGTGCTCAAAGTGAGGTGAGTGCTGATCACAGACTCTCAATGGTGATTTAAATTCCATTGGCTGCAACATGGTGTGGGCAGAGTTAAATACAGTGGGCTCCCTCCCATTAAGTTGCCATTTTGTCAGGAGAGACATCTGCTATCACTTGCTCACAGTAGTAGGAAAAGGTCTAGAAAGGACAAGAGGAAGGAGGGAAATGGCATATATTGCTAATAACCCATACTGCACATGGCATAGTGTAGGCTCAGCTACTCAGTGATCACAGTGAGATCTCAGACACTCATTCTGTGGCTAGTTAGAAAGTCGGAAATCTCTGCACTGCAAGCGGGGCAGTGACTCTGAGGGTTCTAAGAGGACTAGGAGGATTCGGGTAGTTTCAATCTGCAATGGTTGTTGCTTACCAACTTACTTATCAGCTACTTCTCGGCTCCACATTGACACTGCAGATTAATCGTATTGCAAGCTGCCGCTCAGTGTGTGTATCTGTGTGTATGTGCCAGTGTGTTTCTGAGTGTGGGTATCTGTGTGACAAGCTGTCTTTATATGCCAGTGCGTGTATCTGCTTGTGTATCTGTGTGTTTTATGGTGTGTGAAATATGTCTGTGTGTTAATAGTGTGTGTAAATAGTTGTAATATGGTGTGTGTGACTATGTGTGAGGGCCTGCGAGGGGGTCATGTGGAGGCCTGCATGGTAGGGCATGTGGGGGGTGCACATGGGGGGGGGGAGAGAATTAGTTTTTGCATGTTCGGAGTCTGTAAAAACTTTGAAACTGATATAGTGTCCTTACTGTAAGATCTTTTTTTAACTAGAGGTTTTAGCTGTATATTAATAAATTAGACAACCTACTAGATATTTCATCTATCTTTATTTATGTCCTTATGCACTTTATGAAGAAAATAAAAAACAGTATTTTAAGATTTTTAAAATGAAGATGCTTTATTCGGGATGTTTAGCTTCAAACCTTTCTCAAATAACTCTAAGAACGTATTACATATTTAATATATGGGATTTTTTAATCCAGTGTTTAATAAGTGCTTACATCTAGTACAATTCCTTCTATTCCTTATTATAAGATTTCTTAGACATTCCAGGAATTTTATTCTGCTTTGTACAACCTGCCGGAGAGGCCGTCCTATGTGGACATTGAAATAGTTTTTCCATAATTGGTGGAATTGCTAAACGCTGCGATTGTTTTGGTATATGATTCATATTAAAATACAGATATTATTAAAGAAATCCTTTGAATGTGACCGTAAGTTGTTTCTATTACAAGTGTATATGTATAATATTCCCAGCTCTTATTCTCTCATTGTCATTTATATTCTGACTGTGGCTAAAAGCTGGACCATGGTGACAGCTCGTGATTTAAATAAAGATGGAGATGCGCATTTGTAGTTCATCTTATGAAGAATATAAACAAAGGACAGAGTGTATAAAAGATCTATAAGGGCAGACTCACCCCTGACTTGTATCGTTATAGTTGCTTTGCATGTCATGAACGAAAGTCTCTTCTCTCTTTCGGTGCCTGCCTGCAAGGAATTGTCTTATGTATTGTCCACCTGTTTTATGTGAATTATTCTTAAAATTACACATTAAAGGACCACTATAGGCACCCAGACCACTTCAGCTTAATGAAGTGGTCTGGGTGCCTGGTCTCTCTAGGATTAACCCTTTCTGCTGTAAACATAGCAGTTTTTCTGGCACTATAGTGGGCTTAATGACTAAGTCAGTGTCCTGTTTAAATCTTTAAAGGCTTCTCTTTATATCAGTTTCGCATTTTTAAACTTATCCCATATTTGTATCTGTTTTATTTCTGATATCACTGCCGTTTCAAAGGCAGTCATTTTATCTGCTATTGTACTTCTAGGAAAAAAATGAAGATTTATCTGTTAAATGTATGTGTGTTTAAATTGGGAATTATTCATTATTTCTCTCTATATAGGTTTTTTAGGAATAATTTCTTAAAGGGACACTATAGTCACCAGAACAACTACAGCTTAATGTATTTGTTCTGGTGAGTATAATAGCTCCCTTTAGGCATTTTTGCCCCTAGGGACACCTCCAAGTGGCCACTCCTCAGATGGGCACTGGAGGTGCTTCCTGGGGCAGTGCTGCATCCCCACGCTCTGCATGGAGACGCTGAATTTTCCTCATAGAGATGCATTGATTCAATGCATCTCTATGAGGAAGTCCTGATTGGCCAAAACAGCATTTGACCCCGACCCCGTGCCGATTTTAGCCAAGTCAATGCTTTCCCTTTGGGAAAGCATTGGATTGGCTAAAAATTGGCTATTTTGATAATGTCACAAGGGGGGCGGAAATAAGGTGAGTTTTAAACCTTTATAGGGGGGACAAGGGGGGGCGAGCCACCTAAATGGTGGGTTAAACACTATAGAGTCAGGAATACATGTTTGTGTTCCTGACCCTATAGTGATCCTTTAAGGCACAGTTTTTGTTTAAACGTATTGAGGTCAGCATACGTATCAAAGTGATTTAACTGCTTACATGGTGCAAATTTAAGTCTTTTCTTTAGGGGCGTAGCCTGACACCAAGCAAAGCTTTGTGCTGGTGGAACAGAAAAAGTACATTTTTCCACTGAAACTTTCCAAGGCTGCGGGTTTGGGTCCACTCAGAGAAGATGTTCCTCCAAAAAAAAGAGAGGCCAATAAAGCCCCCTTCTTCACAGTAAAAACACAATTCAAACTTAGAAACTAAAATTGAAGAATTTGCCTTAGTACATAACTCTTTAGCTGACAAAGTCACCACATACAGTTGGGTTCTTTCCATTGTAAATGAAAGTTACAAGTTGGAATATCTAAATTAGACATTTCTTCACAGAATCAAAAACACAAAGTGATTTATAGAAAGGTGAACAGCGCTAAAAATCAGAAAATGTACATACGTTTTGTAGAAATACTGGCCAGCAGAGTAAACTTTGAGGAGCTATATCAGCTCGGTGTTAAGAGCCTGGACGGAATAATCCCCGTCTATGGATTTCTTGAGGTTCAAGACCGTTGGTGAATTTATAGGTGTAAATATTCGTTACATGAAAAACAAGAGTAAAATACACCACATGGTATAGTACGTAAATATAAAATATTGTGAAAAAAAAAAGTGGATGATCCTACTTACATATACTAGAGCAACGACCTGCTCTAGTTTGAAGAATTTCAGGTGGAATAATCCCCACCTTGGGATATAGTGGACCCAGGTATAGCAGCAAAGCAGTATTGGATAGGAAGGAGGACAAAAGGAATGACTGGATAGTTTTTCACTTTTGAGAAAGCTTCGGCGAAACGCGTCAAGTGAGGAAGAATTTTGGACTTTTAAACAGGACTGGTTTTATAGTTTATTATTCACTTTTTACTTATTGTATTAAAGTATATATATTTTTTAAACTATCCAGTCATTCCTTTTGTCCTCCTTCCTATCCAATACTGCTTTGCTGCTATACCTGAGTCCACTATATCCCAAGGTGGGGATTATTCCACCTGAAATTCTCCAAACTAGAGCAGGTCGTTGCTCTAGTATATGTAAGTAGGATCATCCACTTTTTTCACAATATTTTATATTTACGTACTATACCATGTGGTGTATTTTACTCTTGTTTTTCATGTAACGAATATTTACACCTATAAATTCACCAACGGTCTTGAACCTCAAGAAATCCATAGACGGGGATTATTCCGTCCAGGCTCTTAACACCGAGCTGATATAGCTCCTCAAAGTTTACTCTGCTGGCCAGTATTTCTACAAAACGTATGTACATTTTCTGATTTTTAGCGCTGTTCACCTTTCTATTTTATCTGTCTATTTATCACAAGGTAGAGGAACACCTTGTTGGTGAACTGCTGCTCACCCCTGAGAAGAGAGCGCTTATTATTCTTTTGCATTTGACAAAGTGATTTATCAAAGCAAATAGGGAGCTATTAGTAGTTACTAGTTAACTAGGGCCATTTCTAATTATCTAAAGTGTTTATCAATAATTTAGGTGCCTCCGAAGGCACACAGGATTTGTAACTAAATTAGGAATACTTCGATTATTATATCTCTGATTTTTACCATTTGTTCGCAATCCGAGAGTCTCAATACGTATTGATATATTAGTTTCCTGTGTTTTCCCACTTTTCTTTGACTGCTGATAATGGATTACAACTTTTGACTGTTTAGGTGAAGTAACCATTTCATACATACATATTAGTATTGAAGCCGACCAGCAGGCGGTCACTAATTAGATATAAACTGCTGTTCCTGGTTCAGCGACATTTTCATATATATTGTTACATATCTTGTAACAGTTACTACATATTTCTGTTTAATACTATGTAACTCAGTGCAGAGAGGGCACAATATCATTTAAAGACAAGGATTAGATTAGTCCTGGATGTGTAAACATTACATTTATTAGTGCCACTGCTGACTCATGTTAAATCATTATCTTTTAATAATCTAAGTCTTGATTAAACTAGGATATATTCTGTTCAAGTGTTTTTTTCATTTATTGTGATTTTTCTCTTTCATTTTCAACACATTTCTAATAAAACGTATTTATTTTTATTAAATATTAATATATGAGGAATTATCGTTGACTTTCTATGGTATACACTTATCAAGGGAATGTCTAAAGATAAGAGAGATCGTCTTCACAGCAAAGTAAATTTCCAATCTGCTGGTTTTAGTGTCTCTGACCATTCACCTGGTCAATGGGATATGAAGATTCCTCAACAAGTCTCTGAATGCCAGTTTTGTCCAGGTGAGACTCTTGAGAGATGCAGATTTCTTTTCCTATGAGACAGGTTGTCCCCTGCTGAACAACGGAGCAGAACCTCAGAAGAGGTTTTCTTCTAGAACAAGTGAATGGTCACTACAGACACCAGCAGGAAAGGTTGGGGGGCACATCTGGACAATTAAAATTTTAAAGGCGGTGGGGGACCGGATGTTGAGCGGTGTGGCGGCTAGCTAAGCGTGCTCGGGTGGCTCGAGCTCATACGACGATTAGGAAAAAAAAGTCCCCGCTGTAACCCCGCTGTAGCCCTGCTGATCTACTTGATCGATCCGGTCTATCCGGTTTACCCGGACTACTTCTGAGGACACAGCCGGTTACTCAGCCTACCCAGTTCTTTCGGCTTATTCAGCCTATTCGGTCTGCCTGGCTACTATGTCGACTCAGCGAACTAAGAAGCCCGCTGAGATCAGATACAAGTCGGCTTTTTTCGCGGCTAAACCCTCAAAGCAAGTTGAGTATATGCCTCAAGATCATGCTGAGCTCTCAGACACGGAGCAATTAATGGAGCAATCAAATGAAACTTTGGAGGCCCCACTCACACAGCGGGTATTACAAATTATGCTCGATAGTGCAGTCATCAGAATGCAGTCTACGTTCACAGATGCTATTTCTGAAGTTAAGAAAGACCTGACAGAGTTAGCTGCACGCACGCATAATGTGGAGACCGATTTACGGAACTCATGTACTGAGACTGAAAAACGTTTTGTGCGGTTAGAGGAGCAAATAGCCTCCCAAGAACTTAAAATTATGAACCTGGAAGACAGGTCACGGCGAAATAATGTTCGGCTAAGAGGTATATTGGAAGAAGTAAGTGCACAAAGCTTAACAGCTTATGTTACAGAGTTCTTTCAAACTCTACTACCAGATATTTCAACTGAAAAGCTACTATTAGATCGTGTGCATAGGGTACCAAAACCACAACATCTTCCCTCCACTACACCAAGAGATGTCCTCGTAAGGATTCACTTTTTTAACACCAAAGAGCTGATCTTAAGAGCTCACAGAAATAAAAAAGATATACCGGAGAGATTTAGAGGAATATCTCTGTTCTCAGATCTATCAGCAGAGACCATGAGACGTAGACGGACCTACAAGGATATTACAGAATCCCTTAGAAGTAACAACATATCTTATCGCTGGGGATATCCAGTTAAGCTTATCATTCTTAAAGAAGAGGGAAATATAACACTGACTTCACCGGCAGAAGGCGAGGAACTGCTACAGAGATGGAAGATACATCTACTACATGAGCAAGATAAAGATAAAGATCATAGCAGGAATCTACGAGAAGAAGGCCGGGTACTCAGACCTAAAAAGAACTAAAAGGAGCCAAAAAGAACCAAAAGAACTCGGACTTAAAAATAAATTTAGATTCGAATTAAGTTAAATCTTTTTTTTTTCTCCTCGGAGCAAGCCATTAAGGATTAAGGAGCAACCCGAAAAGTGAACTATAAGACCGCAAGTAACTTACTTATTTTATTATTTATTATAATTATACAATGTTAATAACATAATTACCTGTGTAGGATGGTAACCTTTAATAGGTTATTTAATGGTGTTAGCTGTGTTGATTATATTAGATAACTTACAACAGTTGCAATTATTAACTATTAATTGCCTCAGAGTGTAGATACGCAATCTTATATTACAAAAGCAGTAATAATAATGTGTAATGAGTAATGGGATGCGGCAGTAAGGGATAATAAAGGATATTAGCAATATTAATTATTTATCTAGACAAATATAGCCTAATATGAATTAACAATATGCTATTATTACTGTTATTATTGTTATTTTTTATATTTTGTTTATATATTATTTAACTTATGCTGGTATACTAAAAATTAATTGGAAATAGAATAGATTGAACCTGTGGATTAATACTAAACCTATGAATTAACATGTTAATATAATGATTGATACTAAAATAGATTAATCTACATATGCTAAGTAGACATATCTGTGAAGGAGTTAATAGATTATTTACCTAGACATAAACACAGCATAAGAGGAATTAACTATATGTTATTATTACGTTGTTTTTTTTTGTTTTGTTTTTTAAATATATTTTTAAACTTATGCTGGTATACTAAAACATTAATTGATAATAGAATAGATTGAACCTGTGGATTAATATGAAACCTATGAATTTACATGCTAATATAATGAATGTTAATAATTTAATCTATATATGCTAAGTAGATACATTAGTGAAGGATTAATTAGACTAAATAAATGATTATAAGGACGCAGGGATCAATGCGTGTTAATTTAGGCGGGAGATACACTATTTAATACTCATTAAGACACATGTATAATCAGCTTAGTTATGCACTTGGTAACTTAATTTAATAATAGGAAGAGAAATGGATGGGGAAGTGGTGATAGTAGGAAAGACAGACCTGAGGTAACTTGTGTGGCTGTTATTAAGACTGCAAACAGGATTTTAAATCCCCTTTATAATACCTCACCCCTAAAAATGTTCATCGACTATTCTGATATCATGCTTATACATATAACTTTAATCAGTTATATTAGATTCAGTGCTCTGTGGAGTTCCTTTTTCCCTTTTTTTTTTTTTTCTCTCCTTTAATTATATAATGGAAGGATCCTACAAAATATGGGTTAAAAGACGGAATTATTAGGCTAACACTACTTTAATAACTACATATTATTAACATTGCAATTATAGCCTAAAGTGTCTATAACATTTTTACTTGATTACCGTTATTTAAAGCACTTTGACACTATCTTTAAAAAATATATAACTTTGTTTATTTATATGAGACCTATATTAGTAATTATAGCATATTATAACTTGAAAAAAGGTATACCCCAATATAGGGCACTATAGAATTTAAAAGTACTGCTTTATTAAGGTGCATACATTTATAAGTCATATCTTATTATAACATACGAATTTTGTAAGAATACGGGTGGAGACTGAATATTAATATTAATAGTTAATGTTAACGTAATAAATATATCTTTATACCTATTAATAGATACTAGAATTTATAAAGATAAAACAATATGGTTTTGACATATGTTAATATAAGTAGTAAACTGTGGTGCTACCTAAATAATTTGTTGTGTTGATAAAATGATTGACGGAAAAGTAGGATGTTATGCTGACCTATACCACTAATGTTGATCAATACTAATCTACTTAGCAATACGCTAATATTTTAAATGAAGATATATAGGCTTATATTTTCAAGCTAAAGAATAGAGAAGCAGATAGACCTAAAAAATGAAACATAAGTTTAAAGCAAGGATTACGTAAGCTTAAAGCCTATTTTTTTTTAAGAACTAGTGGTATGGTATAAGAATTACCTCTGTATTATACTATTTAGTGGCCGGTCTTACATACAGTAGCGCGGTATCTGTTAGTGAGTATTGGTGTATTTGTTTGAGAGCAAACCCTAGAATTGTATATTTTTTGAATATTTTTTACATATTATTATATTTTTTTTTTAGTTTATTTTTGAGTTTATTTTTATTTATAAAGATTTATAAATACTACTTATGGAAACATACAATTTAAATTTCGGGACAGCTAAGCATAGAAGAGCTCAGTGCAGCTGCCACTATAGCTCTAACCGTTCACATTACCCCCCACCCAAGAAGTGTCATTTGGATATTCTGACACTTATTTAAGTATCACATTGTTGTTGTTTAGACTTAGTCTATTCATAAGCCACATTCAGGTTGTACTGTACAGTGTCCTGTGCGGCCCGGGACAGCACTGTACAGATCAACTTCTGAATTGTTTTTCTCCCTCCCCTTATTTACTTTGTGCTTCTTGTTTTTCTCTCTTTTCCTTGTGGGGTTTTGTTTTGTTTTTTTTCTCTTCTCCGGACTTTTCATTTTATAGGTCCTAATTATAACCTACGGGTTTAAAAAGAAAGGGAAAGGAAAAAGAAAGAAAAAGGGAAAATGAAAATTTATTCTCACAATGTTAGAGGGCTTAATGTACCTCACAAAAGATTTACGATCCTTAAAGAGATTCGGAAATCACAAGCCGACATACTTTGTTTACAAGAGACTCACTTTAAACACAATTCTAAACCAATATTAAATCTTAAGAAGTTTCCATTTCAATACCATGAAACATCCTCTAAGAAAACTAAAGGTGTATCAATCTTATTCAGTTACCGATTAACCTTTGAACAGATAGCAACATATATAGACCCAGAAGGCCGATTTCTTATTCTAGTTTGTACAATAAATAATATCACATACACTATAGTGAATGCATACTTTCCTAATGTGAACCAAAACAAATTTATGCGCTCACTCATGAATAAGGTAACTGAATTGCAAACTGGCATTACGATTACCATGGGAGACTTTAATCATATTTTAGATCCTAATATGGACTCAACAGCAAATCATTCAAGGAAAAGAAAGTCATCTTTACATAAGGAATGCAATACTCTTAATAAAATTTTAACAGGCTATGGACTTTATGATATCTGGAGAACATTTCACCCTAATACTAGAGAATACACGCATTATTCCCTAGTTCATAACACATATTCACGTATAGACGGTTTTATATGCATAGCTCGCACTTAACAAGTTAAATCTTGTGAGATTGGAGTATCGACAGAATCAGATCACAACCCAGTTATACTTAGCCTAAAGGATCAATATAACTACACAAATAGAAGCACATGAAGACTAAACGATCAGTTATTAAATGACCCTATATTCTTGGATAAAATTCAACAAGAAATATGCCAATATTTTGATACAAACAACCGCGGAGATATAAACTCCACAACATTATGGCTGGCGCATAAACCAGTAATAAGAGGTCTATTTATCAGTAGAGCTTCATATCTTAAAAAGTCTAATCAAACAGCCAGGCTGAACCTCCTAAAGAAACTCCAAGATTTCCATAAACAGAATCAGGCAAGGCCATCCGTGTCTCTGCAAGACAGCATTCAACAAATACAAAATGATATTAATGAAATTCATCAACGACAAACCAACATTGCTTTGAAAAAACTTAAGGCGACATCATACTCTATGAGTAATAAAGCTACTAGAGTACTCGCACAGAGACTCCGCGATAAACAAACTCAATCTAGAATTCCATTTATACTTTCTAAGACAGGACAAAAAATTATTCAACCAAAATTGATTTGTGAGGAATTTGCAGCTTTTTATGGGCTACTGTATAACTTAAAAGATCAAAAAAATCTTCCAAAACCAACTTCTAGAGGAATAGGTAAATATCTGGATAAATTAAATTTATCTACTCTACAAAGGAAGAAATAATTCAACAAATAAAGAGTATGGCCAAAGGGAAAGCACCAGGACCTGACGGTTTTTCCGACCTGTATTATACTCTGTTTAATGAATCCCTGGCCGACCCATTGACCCATTTTTTTTAATGAAGGCACTAAGGCAGGGAAATTCCCTACAGAATTTTTAACGGCACAAATAATTACCATTCCGAAATTAGGGAAACCCCCCACGGCTTGTCAAAATTTTAGACCAATTTCATTATTGAATATAGATGCTAAAATATATGCAAAAATATATGCGGAAAGATTAAAGTTTATTTTACCTACTTTAATTCATACAGATCAAGTGGGATTTGTGTCAAGCAGACAGGGGTCAGATAATACGCGGAAGGTATTAGATATTTATCATTTTGTAAAATCATCTAAGCAGGAAAGCGTTGTATTATCTTTAGATGCTGAAAAAGCTTTTGACCGTTTGAATTGGACTTTTTTATGTGAAACCTTGAAGGCATATAAATTCCCTCCTCCCTTTCTTTTAATCATTAAAGCTCTTTACAGTAATCCTACAGCGACAGTACTGACTTCAGGATTTTGCTCAAAACCGTTTAATATTACTAATGGAACACGCCAGGGTTGTCCCCTATCGCCGATGCTCTTTAGAGCCTTTACTTACAGCAATACGGCAAAATGAAGATATACAGGTAGTTCAAATAGGGCGGAGCGAATATAAACTTAACGCTTATGCAGACGACATTTTGTTAACAATCACTCAGCCACATATCTCCTTACCAAACCTAAAGAAAGAACTACTTTTATATAGTCAAAACTCGCACTACAAGCTCAATACAAGCAAATCGCAAGCAATGTGCCTTAATATTCCTAAATCTCAAGAAGATAGACTTAAACTAGATTATCATTATGATTGGAGGGAAGATTATTTACTGTATTTGGGAATTAGATTCACTAAAAAAGAAAAAGACCTATTTTCAGCTAATTACAAAAAAATGATTTAAAGATACGGAAAGCCAATTGAAAGCCTGGGGAAACGTATTACTATCATGGATAGGTAAAATATCAGGAATTAAGATGCAAATTTTACCAAAAATACTTTACCTATTCAGATCTTTACAGATTAAGGTTCCACAAACATTTATTACATGTTTACAAGCGATATTGCTACGTTTTAGCTGGGGAGGGAAGCATCCCCGAGTTTCAAAAGGTTTAATAATGAGACAAGTGAAAAGTGGGGGTATGGGGTTTCCAAATTTGAAAATATATTATTACGCTGCAATCTTAAACAATATAGCCTCTATTAACCCACAAAGATATACTCCGCAATGGGTAGCAATAGAAGAATATTGCTGTGGAACACAGGATTTTTATTCTTCAATATGGCTCCCCCCACAAAAACGGAAAGTAACCTCTGACATATTACATCCGACAAGACTTTTATTTAAAATCTGGGATAGTAACAGAGGAAGCTTATGTTCAGGGCACCCATGGTCATTGGCAACCCCCATAAGAAGTCTATATAGTTGTAATGAAACATTTCCTTATTTACAATGGCATAGAAAGGGAATTACACATATCTCTAAACTCTACACGATAGAGGGGTTAAAGTCTTTTTCGGCTCTCCAATCAGAATTTACACTTCTTCCACCATCTAAATTTGTATATTGTCAGATTAAAGCTCTTTTGGCTAATAATAATCTATATGTAGAACATCAAACAACTCGAAAGTTAATTACGAAATTTGAAGAGATGTGTATAGCACTTACTCCACCTAGGAAAGTATTATCACTCTGTTATAATATTTTAATAAATCCAAGCGAAACAGCAACACCAAAATTTATGATAGATTGGCAAACTGATATCCAAGAAATTATATAAGAAGATGAATGGAACAACATTTTTACGGCACATTTGGGAATGTCTTCATGTACAGGACACTTTGAAATATCATGGAAAATCCAATATAGATGGTATTTGGTACCTATTTGCATTCATGCAATGTATCCTGATACACAAGATACATGTTGGAGATGCCACACTTATAAAGGAACTATGCTTCATATATGGTGGTCATGTGAAAGAGTTAATAGCTTATGGAGAGAGGTCGAAACAATGATCCAAGAGGTGACATCTTATAAGTTAGATCACACACCGAAAATGCTACTTCTCAAAGCCTTTCCGGACCATATCCCTAAACCTACGCGTAAACTAATTTTTTTATTACTATCTATAGTGTCAATTCTTATAGCTAGAAACTGGAAGACTACAAGCTTACCCACAACAGATGAAATCAAAACATTAATGTCCCTGACTACAGATTATGAGCTCACCATGTGGGACCAGACTAAAATTGGGAAGTTAAGCTTAAAAGTAGCTAGTTGTTGGAAAACTTATATACAAAGATAATAACGAAATAAGCTTAACAGACATATTGAGTATATAATTAGAATAAGATATGAGAAACTAAATTCATTTTCTTTATGGTTACTATCAGAAATATAACTCAGAACATAATTTAGTAGAAACAAATGAAAATCAACAATAACTATTAAAATTTTGGTCTGGTCCCTTACGGATCGGGCTTTTGAAATATAAGGGAGTCGTGGTATACTATATACGCTGAGTGTTCATGAGGGGTTAAAGGAGTCTTTTTACTTACCTAGGTCGGGCTTGAACACAATTCAAGACATATATAATAAGTAGGACACTTAATTAATTTATTTTGACAATATTAAGCAGCTAAATTAAACATAAGCTTCTATTGTTAGACCAACCTAAATATATGAACGTTCGAAGTGAATTTTTTTTTTTCTTGTAGTGGTTACATTTCCCTGAGGTGAATTTCAGAGTGGACACACCAGTATCCACTAGGGTAAAATAATAAATGTGCACAGGATTTATATATTATAGATTTTATTTAAATGTAATATGAGTAATGCATAATATTGTATGATAAGTGTATGACTAAAATGATTTAACACTACTGATTGTACCCCAATCCCTTTTTCTTCTTTCTGTATCCCCTGTTTTTTTTTTCTCTCTCTTTTTTTCTTTTTGGAAATAATTAGAAAAATAAAGAAAAAAAATGCAATTTGCAAAAAAAATTTTTTAAAGGCACCTGGAAGAAGCCAGCAAATATTCTGGAATCAAGAGCAGCCTTCCTAGCTCTTCTTCTCTTTCAAAGATTTCATAACATTGGGTGAAGTTGAAGATGTACAAAAGAACAGTGGCCTCATAAGTCAACAATCAGGAAACCATGGAAAGACAGCGTCTACTTCAAGAAATTGAAGATGGATTGGGCTTAAAAAAAATTGACTCTCATTGCAGCTTATGCCTCAGGCCCGGACAATGTCAGGGCAGATTTTCTCAGCCATTATCTTCTGGACAAATTTGAATGGCAACTGAATCCAGTGATTTTCAAGAGAATTGTCAGGATGTGGGAAAGACCAGATGCAGACCTGGTGGCCACAGAAAAAAATTTGGCACTAAAAGTTACCATTAATTAAAAGTTCTTCTGATGCAAGATTCACTTCTGCACCAAGTTCCAGGGACTTTACACCCCACAGCATGGAGATTGAGAGGGAAGCTTTAGAATCCAAGGACCTTTCCTCTGCTGCTATTTCTATGCTTCTACAGTCAAGACACCCCTCTACTAACTAGAATTTGGTATGACTTTCCATCAGTTTAAAGTCACCTTCAATTTCAGATGTTTTGGAATTTTTGCAATCTGGCTTTAATAAGGGTCTTAGTTTCACCTTAGTTTCTCTGGGTTCAAATATCAGCCATCTCAGCTATGTCAGTCTTTAAATGGTCCTTGAATCGTTTGGTTTCCAGTTTTCTAATGGCAGTCAAAAAGAAGAGGCCTCCTATCAAGGTCTCTTCAATGGGACCTTCCTCTGCCTAAGTCTCCATTTGAAGCTCTGCAGGACACACATCTATTTGGTTACTCACCAAAGTCTCGGAGATACAGTTCTTCTTGTCTCAGGAGCCCTTTATTTATTTTTTCCTGACAGAGGTGTCCTGCATATTTTGCCTGTATTGCGGGTTAAAGTAATTTCCTGATTTCACATTAATGAGGAACTAGTATTTCCTACTTTCTTTCCATGTAGTTCTTCTCAAGAAGAACTGGAAGTCGTTAGATGTTGCAAACAGTCTCTCAATCTACTTGTTGAGGAGGACTTAGGCCTGGAGGCAGTCTAATCACTTTTTGTCATTCCTTACAGCTCTCATAAGGGCCAAGCTGCCTCAATTGCCACAATTATTTGATGGACTGTTAAGGCGATATCCAAGGCTTACAAGGTCCAGGATCTACAGACCCCTCGGGGAGTTCATTGTCATTCTATTAGAACTGTGTTGACCTAGTTGCAGTTAATACATCATTGGAGAGTATTTTGTTGCAGCCACCTGGTCTTCTGACAATACCTAATATTAATACTTAATGTTTATAATGCCTTAGATGTTCGGACTTCCATTTTTTTGCCTTTGATACAGATTTCCTAGCTTGAGTTTTACCCTTTTGTGATCATGCCATAAATTGTCCAGATATATAGATGAATTAATGGCAGCATGTGTCCCCCTCACCCCCCTCATATTGTCCAGCAATATTGTGAGAAATGGCAATGGTCATATTTTACTCATAGCACACCTCTGGTGACTTGTCACAGTTCATGAAGACTGTGAATTTTGAAAGGTCATCATCACACATTATCAGTGGCAAACTCAAAATTGCCCTAATTTTGAAAATAAAACTAATAGAAGCAAGAACATCTAAACTACAATAACAACCATTCAAATATTTCTCATCATTAAATCTACATTAATGTAACGATAGTGCTTCTCATTGCCTCGATAACGGGAGAGTTCTAAAACCTAATGATAGTAATGTACTTGTGTTCCAACGCAATGCAGAAAGGAGAGCCACACTTGTAATAAGAGGTGATACATTGCTCTCGTTGTACAAAAACTATTCATTACATGAGGAACACGTGTTATAAAGTGCACTTAAAGAATGACGATGCACAAAGTACAATATTCATGGTGTACTCTGCAGTAATTACATAATCTCAATGTGAATGTTGAAATCTTGTTAAGATCACAGCCAAAGCCCACCTAAGAGAACGTGTGCATTTTGAAATAGACAACTGCTGTTTTTTTAAGACCCAAACAAACGCTTTAAGCATAATTATTTTTATATCAATTAATTGAATTAATAGCGCAAGTAAATAACAATAGTCACAAGTGCTTCACCTTTTATTGGTGCTTAGAAGAGCACTCACACGTCCCCCGGTACCATCCCATGTTAACGAATTTTGTTTTTGAATGACCCTTTCGGTGCCTTCCGGCTTACTCGCAAATTGCTAAAGTTACCAGTTCTGTGACCATTTTACTTTAGATATATCAGTTTTGTTCAGCTTTGGACATCATTCAATGACTTGGCAACTCAGGGGCCTAAGTAAAGGCTCATGACAGGTGCATTGTCGCCATAAGGGCATGTCGATCTAAAACCTCCCATCAACCTCACCCCCCAAATAAGATACTACTGATGGATGGATACATTTGTCCACAGCTTTAATAAATATATATACAGTTGCAAGAAAAAGTATGTGAACCCTTTGGAATGATATGGATTTCTGCACAAATTGGTCATAAAATGTGATCTGATCATCATCTAAGTCACAACAATAGACAATCACAGTCTACTTAAACTAATAACACACAAAGAATGAAATGTTGCCATGTTTTTATTGAACACACCATGTAAACATTCACAGTGCAGGTGGGAAAAAGTATGTGAACCCCTAGACTAATGACATCTCCAAGAGCTAATTGGAGTGAGATGTCAGCCAACTGGAGTCCAATCAATGAGATGAGATTGGAGGTGTTGGTTACAGCTGCCCTGCCCTATAAAAAACACACACCAGTTTTGGGTTTGCTTTTCACAAGAAGCATTGCCTGATGTGAATGATGCCTCGCACAAAAGAGCTCTCAGAAGACCTACGATTAAGAATTGTTGACTTGCATAAAGCTGGAATGGGTTATAAAAGTATCTCCAAAAGCCTTGCTGTTCATCAGTCCACGGTAAGACAAATTGTCTATAAATGGAGAAAGTTCAGCACTGCTGCTACTCTCCCTAGGAGTGGCCGTCCTGTAAAGATGACTGCAAGAGCACATCGCAGACTGCTCAATGAGGTGAAGAAGAATCCTAGAGTGTCAACTAAGGACTTACAAAAGTCACTGGCAAATGCTAACATCCCTGTAAGTGAATCTACAATACGTAAAACACTAAACAAGAATGGATTTCATGGGAGGATACCACAGAGGAAGCCACTGCTGTCCAAACAAAACATTGCTGCACGTTTACAGTTTGCACAAGAGCACCTGGATGTTCCACAGCAGTACTGGCAAAATATTCTGTGGACAGATGAAACCAAAGTTGAGTTGTTTGGAAGAAACACACAACACTATGTGTGGCGAAAAAAAGGCACAGCACACCAACATCAAAACCTCATCCCAACTGTGAAGTATGGTGGTGGGGGCATCATGGTTTGGGGCTGCTTTGCTGCGTCAGGGCCTGGACGGATTGCTATCATCTAAGGAAAAATGAATGCCCAAGTTTTCAAGATATTTTGCAGGAGAACTTAAGGCCATCTGTCTACCAGCTGAAGCTCAACAGAAGATGGGTGTTGCAGCAGGACAATGACCCAAAGCATAGAAGTAAATCAACAACGAAATGGCTTAAACAGAAGAAAATACGCCTTCTGAAGTGGCCCAGTCAGAGTCCTGACCTCAACCCGATTGAGATGCTGTGGCATGACCTCAAGAAAGCGATTCACACCAGACATCCCAAGAATATTGCTGAACTGGAACAGTTCTGTACAGAGGAATGGTCAAGAATTACTCCTAACCGTTGTGCACATCTCATCTGCAACTACAGGAAACGTTTGGTTGAAGTTATTGCTGCCAAAGGAGGTTCAACCAGTTATTAAATCCAAGGGTTCACATACTTTTTCCACCTGCACTGTGAATGTTTACATGGTGTGTTCAATAAAAACATGGCAACATTTCATGCTTTGTGTGTTATTAGTTTAAGCAGACTGTGATTGTCTATTGCTGTGACTTAGATGATGATCAGATCACAGTTTATGACCAATTTGTGCAGAAATCCATATCATTCCAAAGGGTTCACATACTTTTTCTTGCAACTGTATATATATATATATGAGCTGCTGGTGTGGGGGATGGAGCTCTTAATGCACGTCTAGAGAGCCAAACAATGGACACAGGGCCCTGCTCCATTCCATCAGATCCTCCTGCATGGGAGGCACAAGATGGCCGGCTCTTCACCTAACCATCAGGCACCCCCACCACCGCCAGCACCGAATGAAGTTGCTCCTGCAGCTCTCCTTTACCGGGATACCATGCTGCCACCATGATTCTCACGATCAGCTGCTCCAATGTCCCCTCCGCTGATGCTATCACCAGAGCCTAAAACAGAGAAGAAAACCTACCAAGCAAGAGTCTGAACACAATGGAGTGTTTACAAACCCAGCCTGGTAAGGGATTCCATTAATCTGATCACTAAAATGGCTGACCTAAAATGGCTGACCTAAAATGGCTGACCTATATATATAAGCCAGTCCTCCACATATGTGCAAAGTAAACAAGTAAAAATGGCCCTAAAAGTATAAAAATAATCTTATATTTAAAAGCTGCATCTTACAATGTGAAAAACTCAAACCACATGTAGCAATCTAAAACAAACTGTAAAGTGCGCCGAGTCTTTAAGACAAAACATATTAACAGCACAAAAATTATTATAACCACTTTAGTCACTCTTTGTATACCGAAGGGTATATATTATAAAACTGTGCAATAATACTGTGCTAAGCACAACATTTTAAAGTGAACTGTGCTGAAAAACTGAGTAACAGTGCTAACATAAAGTGCTAATATAATTGTGCACCTACACAAAATACATAATACTCACACGTACAATATATATAAAGCAGATACAATGTATGCAATCAGCAGATATATTGCCAGCAATCCCCAAGGAGTATTACATGTCAAGGAAACAGAAAGAAACCCACCCCTTTACCTCCCTCCCACCTGCGTCCCGATTCTGAGACATTAATGTTAGAACATATGAAGCTGTTTGATTCTTTAGTGTGTGACGGAGCCAGAAAAAGGCAAGTTGGCTGCAATCTCTCAATTCATCCTGTATAAAAAATACATTTATGGGGGGGCCAACAATGGACCAGAACCGACACAGGCTCTTGGAGCTTTGCTCTGCTGTAGCCAAAAACAGCAATTTACCTCAGCCAAAACTCCCCGATCACACAGAGAACACCACACCAGGCCAGCTAACAACAACGTGGGCTGGAAAACAAAAGCAAAGGTGGACAAGGCACCTACTAGCTGTGATAGATCTCTTCAGGTGCTCACATCAGGCCGCATGGCCCAACATGGTGATAGTGATGGATCCTCTTAGTCATCAAAGGACATTTACACTAATATGGGAGATGAGGCCTCTTTCACTGCCATGCAGGAGGTAAGATCTGCCCCTGCAGAGGATCATGGGCCAATAACAAACGATGATCTTAAAACTATGTTAATGGAATTGTGCACTAACATAGCTGCTGACATTTCTCAATTTAAAGTGGTCTTTTTTTCCTATAAAGGCGAAACTCATCAGGCAAGGGTCCCTCCAATACTGGAAGCCAGTATGCGCAACTTGGGTCGCACCTAAGGGAGCTAAAGAGAAGAGGTTGACAAGGCTGAACCCTTCACACATTCCTGAATTTACTCCATGCTCTCCCCAGGGACACTCGCCTTCAGTGGCAGTCAGATTACTTGTACCCCATGAGTTATCCTCTGCTAGCGTGTTTAAAAGGTCACACGAGGTCCCTACTGCAGTTCCATTGAATCAAAAGTTATAATGCCACTGGAATTAATCATATGTCCATTGCTGATAATTGTATTTCTTATTTTTTTTTTCCATTATCTTTTTCCTTTCGAGTTACTTTTAACGTTGCCATCTTCAACTTATAACTCCCTTTATTATTTCCCAATGCAAACCTATTTAAGTTACGTCAGATGTGGATACGTCCATAGGAAGCGTGCACATCCACAATTTTGAGGGATCAGCATCTCCCCCCTTCCCCCCCCAAACACATATACTTTTCCTTTAGTGGAACCTCAACACACATACATGTATATGTAGGTGGGGGAACTTCAACCATAGGGTACACTGTACCCTATGGATTATCCTGAATAGCCTCGATACAGATTCATTTTACACAATTTTCATCCTAAAAAAACAATACCTTCTCTCCACTACTAAACACGTGACTTATATTTGCGTGTTATTGTTATTCCTGATGTGTTACTATACTATTGACTATTTTTATGGATATCCTTGCTGACCCATTCATGAATGGCGTGAGTTCTAAATAAAGAATTAAGAAAAAAAAAAAATGTATTCCTCATTTAAGTCCATTTCACAACCAAAGTCAATCAAAAGCATAGTGCATGAAGGTCTCAATAAATAGCTGTGAAAGTCAGGTATCAGAAATTGTAATGGCAACGTATAAAGACGAGGACAGATGAAGTTTGCATGCATTGAATAAGCCTTTGCACTTGCTGTGACAATGAATTGAATAATGTTTTTTCCTGATGTTCATCCAATCTGCAAGGGAGTAAATGCTAACTGCCGTCTGTATCAGTGGAGGTGGACTGGAGTTATACACAGAGGTTAAAGTGTTTACATGGAAAACTGTCAGTATTTGTTTCGCTGCAAACATTTACCAGATGTTAGTATTTACAAAGCTTAATGATCTTTTTACTGAAAAAGATAAAAACAAGCCCATTGGCTGAATATAAGACAATAAGCCTTATAATACTGTAATTACAATATCATCTGGAAAAGAATGGCATGTTGTAGCGGAGTAGTAGTATTATCCACTGTATCTCCGCTGGTAGACAGAATCAAACAGGTACAAAGCAGGTACAAATCCAGGTAGCGTAGTTACAATCCCTTCCTCCCAAGAACTAGACGACACATAGCTTGGAGGTCAACTGAGGTTTTTAATTACAGGACACAGTATTTATGTGGTTACAAATGTAAGGGGTTTCCCAAGTCACAATGCAGAGTTTGTCCAGTAGGGGACTACATGGGGGACTGAGTTTTACACACATAATACCCATCATACATTGCTGTACCAAGGAGATAATTATCCCAGAATGCACTGCATTGCATTGGGATTATCCCTTGGTACAGAGGAACCCAGTTTTCACATTAAAATCCAGCATAATATTTGGGCTAGACAGTTAGTTTACCCTTTATTACATAGCTGAGACCTGGGCGCACAGTTAAGTGAACTCAGTGATCCCAGCACAAATAACTGAACGTCGTTCAGTTTCCCTTCTCAGGACCCATTCGTTTAACCGATTGCCTGAACTGAGGGAATGTAAGTCCCGAAAACGGTAAACTCCTGAACGGCTCGGAAGTCCAGCGGGGCTTGTATTGCAGAGTAGCCGATTTTAGTTCCAGGCACTCGACGTCAAAACCCCGCTGGCTTTCCGCAAACAAAGATGGCCGCCGCCTCGTGTTCAGTACACGAATGGCGGCCACCTGCAACAAACCGCAATTAACACAGATACAATGTTGCAAAGTACCCAATTGGAGACACACGACCTGATACGGGTGGTCTCCCATTCGGTACTTTGCTTATTCCACGAACAGTGTGGTGATTCACTGTTCGTGGATAACCATGCTTAACATTAGCGGCATTCGTGTGCTGTAACACACGAATGCCGTGTACATTACAAGATATTAGGAAATAGCAGAAGCAATATACAGTTCGGTTTAAAGATGCATTTTGGATCTATAAGTGGCTAGATCTGCCACACATGTTAATTATCTATGTATTAAAAGTGTAAATTATATTCATACAGCAAATACACTGATCAGCCACAACATTAAAGAAACCACCTGTCTAATGCTTGTGCTGCCAAAACAGCTCTGATGCATCGAGGCATGAACTCCCCAAGACCTCTCAACATAATCTGTGGTATCTGAGACTTTAGCTCCTTTACGTCTTGCAGGTGGGACCTCCATGGATCGGATTTGTTGTTCCACCACTTCCCAAAGATGCTCAATCAGACTGAGATCTGGGGAATTTGGAGGGAACCCCTTTGTCATGTTCCTTAAAGCCATTCCTGAACAATGTTTGCAGTGTGGCAGGGTGCATTATCCTGCTGCAAGAGGCCACTGCCATCAGGGAACACCATTGCCATGAAGGGATGTACATCAATCTCTTGATAGGTAGTATGTGTCAAAGTAACATCCATATGATTGCCAGGACCCATGTTTTCCCAGCAGAACATTGTCCAGAGCATAATAATGCATTTGCCAACCTGCCTTCTTCACAGTATCCTGCTGCCTTCTCTTCCCCAAATAAACGACACACACGCACCCCGCCATCCACCTCATCTAAAAGAGAATGTGATTCACACACCAGGCGACCTTCTTTCATTGCTCCATGATCCAGTTCTGACGCTCATGTCCCCGTTGAGGGTGCTTTTGGCAGTGGACAGGGGTCATCATGGGTAGTCTGACTGGCCTAGAATTACCTAGCCCCATGTGCAGAAAACTGTGATGCACTGTGTGTTCTGGCACCCTTCTATCATGGCCACATTAGATTTTTCAGCAATTTGAGCTACAGTAAGTCTCCTGTGTGTTTGGACAAGACGGACTAGCCTTCGCTCCCCATGTGCGTTAATAAGCATTGGGTGGCCATGACCCTGATACCAGTTCACCGGTTGTCCTTCCTTGCACCACTTTTGGTATGTACTAACCACTGCATACTGGGAACACCCCACAAGACGTGCCGTTTTGGAGATGGTTTGACCCAGGTGTCTAGCCATCACTATTTGGTCCTTGTGAAGGAAACTCAGGTCTTTTCACTTGGCCATTTTCCCTGCTTCCAATGTTCCTGTATAACACAGTTAATTCATTTCAAGCTCAATCCCACCTTTATTATCACTATTCGACACATTTCAGTCTTTTTATAACAAATGTTTCTGACTTGTTTTCTTCCTTTTAAAAGTTGAAGGCTAGGATCAGAGCAGAATAATGCATCTTACAGACTGTCTAGGGCCCAGCGTAACTAAGAACCCGGCAGTGGCTCTCAGTACCTGTCTATGGCTGACTCAAACTGGGTCATTTACCAAACTGAGAAATTAAAGTGAATTTCAAATTTAAGGTGAAAATAACCAAGCTGGAAACATTCTCTAAGTCAGCTCTGCTTTCAGTTCGGCTACTCTGGCCTTGCATTTTAAATTCATTTTCAATGCACCTTGAATTCTGACTTTAGTCTATGCTGTGTACAAAAGAACTGGGAGATCCAAAGTGGCTCCCAGAAACTGTCCTGTCCACGAGTGCTGCATGGAAGGACAATGAACGGGAGGGGTAACAGCACCTTCCACTGTACTTTCATGCAGGGATTATGAATATTAGGAATAAGAGTCACACTTTCTCTGTGTAAAGGTTTTATTGTATGGTGAATACACTATATAACAGTGTTACTCGCTACTGTGTTCTATAAACTCATAGAATTGAGGATTCCACTACTAGATACAATGTTACCCTCGAGTTTCGGAAAAATCTGATTTGGAAGAAGCTCTCTGATTTTTGAGTGGACAGGTAAGTATATATTTGTGGTTTGATAAGCAGCTATATTGCATCACACTTCCTTTTTCTAATGTGGTTAGCGTTTGTTTTATTGGCATTTCTAAAAAGAGGATCTGTCACTTTTGGGGGTCTTTGCGTATTTCGAAGAGACCCCTGAAGCAGACAGATCTGGTGTGGTTCTATTACTTTATCTTATGATAACTTTGGATTGCGTTCGAATTTCCGTGAAATTACAGCACAGCCTTATTCAGTAATTCAGAAAGATTAAAAGATTCTGTACGAAATACTGAAATGTGGCCCGTGATCTGTGTTAACACCATCAACACCGACATTTATCAATGTTACACTAGGATATAATTACAACATTGTACAGGGCTGCACCTTTCATGTGTTCCTTTATCAGTATATGAGAAATATTCCATCCAGGAGAGTATGCGTAGTGTTAAAGGAATAATATATATAAGGAAAAGAAATAAAACGTGTGTGCAAAGAAGGCTGACTAATTAAGCAACTCATTCAGAAACACTACAGAAAATTCCTGCACTCTGTTTGTGTTGGGTCCGAAACGGTTATTATATGCAAGGCCCGTACAGAGGTTCTATCTTACTCTGGTTGCTATGGAGTTAATGTTCAGTTCTAAACACACAAATTAAGCAATCAGTCTCGTTTAT
Organism: Pelobates cultripes; assembly: GCA_933207985.1. NCBI lineage: Eukaryota > Metazoa > Chordata > Amphibia > Anura > Pelobatidae > Pelobates > Pelobates cultripes. The sequence continues at coordinate 121,401,286 of OW240923.1, read as the reverse complement.
TACATTTTGAAACACAGGAGCACATTAGATCATTTCAGTCCAACTGGCAGACCTCCAGGTAGTCATTTGTGGACCACGGACACTCTGGCTGCGGATTTCTTTTTCGTTTTTTTTAATCCAATTCTTTTTAATTTCAGAAATGTAAGTTAATAAATACATAAGAAAGAGAGCAACAAAGAAACAGCTGGTATAATGTCAGTATATATACAAGGAGCAATAGAAAGACGCCCATGCCCTGGACAGGTTCACTTTGATTCCATATTCCAGGTTTAACCGGCTCAGGTAGACATACAAAAAAGGCATTTTCATTAATATTTCAAGTAACGTGTAGTGGTTATGGTTCTTAGATTGCCCATTTAAATGCTTCTTGCGCATATATTACATCAATATATAACTTAACTAGTTTAATTAAAGTAACACTCTAAGTACCCTAACCACTATGTCTAGCTGTAGTGGTTATAGTGCCAGGACCGCTAATTTGAAACTATCCCTAACAGAAGATGCTGCAGGCAGAAAAAACCTACAGATTTGTGTGACAGGCCATGATCAGGGGCCTTGCGCATCCCTTCCAGAATGCAAATATCCAAACAAGCATCACTGTCAGATTCCCAGCTTGTGTTGTATAGACCGTCTAAGTGACTGCCACTGGAGGTGTCCCTAGGTACCAATATAAACACTGCATTCTCTGAAAAGGCCGCGTTTACAGAGCTCAGCCTGCAGGGACAGAATATAGAGACCACAACCACTGCATTGAGCTGTAATTATTATTATTATTATTATTATGATATTTATAGAGTGCCGTCAAATTCCGCAGCGCTTTACAATGGGTGGACGAACAGACATGTAGTTGTAACCAGACAAGTTGGGCCCTGCTCAATGAGCTTACATGCTAGAGGGAGTGGGGTAAAATGACACAAAAAGGTAAGGATAGTATTAGACTAGTGACAGTTGCAGAAGAGGAATCAGTCAGGAGCTATTAACAGTTTAATTGATACACTTTTATGAAGAAGTGGGTTTTTAACGATTTTTTGAAGGAGTGGAGACTGGGTGAGCATCTAACGGAGGAGGGAAGCGAGTTCCACAGGAACGGTGCAGCCCTCGCGAAATCTTGAAGGCGAGCATCAGAGGTGGGAGTACGGACAGAAGATAGATATAAGTCTTCAGCAGATCGTAAGGGCCTAGACGGGACATACTTGTGTATAAGGGAGGCTAGATAGGTGGGAGCAGCATTATATAGAGATTTGAAAGCAAGAACCAGAATTTTAAATTGAGCTCTATATCTTACAGGAAGCCAATGTAGGGACTGACAGAAGGGTGAGGTGTGGGAGGTGAGTGCGGACAGGAAGATGAGCCATGCCGCCGCATTCATTATGTACTGTAACGGCCCAAGTTGGGAGCACGTAAGACCACTGAGAAGCGGATTACAGTAGTCAAGGCGAGAAAGGACAGTGGAATAGACCAACACCTTAGTTGCATCTGGCGTTAAGTAGGGGCGGATGCATGCAATGTTTTTGAGATGGAAATGATAGGATTTGGCGATAGATTGAACATGAGGCTTGAAGGAGAGGTCGGAGTCAAAGAGAACACGCTGTCCCTTCAAGGAAAATAGGGCTTTTCCTCAAGAACATATTTCATTTTGAAATGAAGAGAGAAAAGGAAGCTGGAAATTTGACACATCACACAACTAGGTAACCTAAGAGTTAAAACGTTTTGTTTTAATAGGACGTTTAGGTCACTAAGTTCTGTTTCCATCTTCCAGTTTCCTTCTCAATTATTATTGTTGTGCTAGAGAAAGAATCCGTCAAATGGGCACAAAGAACATGACTAATGCTGCCTGCTTCTGTTCAGCATTTCTTGGCAAGCAATTTGCTGTAAAAGCGATCAATGATGGGGAGGGACCGGTTCTAAGTCTCCAGTAATTGTATGTTCCGAGAAGTGGAGATTAGGGGATATTTACCTAAGTGCACAAAATAATGTGGAAGGTGTGATAAATAGTACAAAATACTAAATGTGCACTCTTTTGGTAAACATTTATACTACTCCTTCAGTGATTAAATGTGGTCATGGTACCTGCAGTCTGCAATTGCTGTGAATTGAAAGTGAATTTCCAATCTGGCAGCTTGGGGGAAGGACATTAGCAAAGGAGGATCGAGCTGAGGGGAGAACTTGGGCATGACTATGAAACAGATGTAAGTTTATGCTTTTTTGGGGGAGGGTGTTGGGGGCACAATAGGAAGGTTTGGGGTGTCCCTAACTGTGGCGGCCACCCTGAGAGGATGAGGGGTTTCCCAAGGACGGTATAGCTGTGTAGCTCTTACATGAGCTGGTGATTATAGCTGGTATAGCGGTTCCCTACAAACATGAGACGAGGCTCTGTGTTGAGGGTGAAATTAATCTGTTTAATGGCAGCCACAACTGGTATTATATGCAGGTCGCCTTGCACAGTAAAAACAAATACACAATCACATTGGCTCTCAGGACCAGGACAAAATAGGTCAATCCCTCCTCTGTACCTGGGAGATAATTAGAGAGAGTTCAGAGAAGGGCTACTAAACTGGTTCATGGATTGCAGGATAAAACTTACCAGGAAAGGTTAAAGGATCTTAACATGTATAGCTTGGAGGAAAGACGAGACAGGGGATATGATAGAAACATTTAAATATATAAAGGGAATCAACACAGTAAAGGAGGAGACTATATTTAAAAGAAGAAAAACTACCACAACAAGAGGACATAGTCTTAAATTAGAGGGACAAAGGTTTAAAAATAATATCAGGAAGTATTACATTACTGAGAGGGTAGTGGATGCATGGAATAGCCTTCCAGCTGAAGTGGTAGAGGTTAACACAGTAAAGGAGTTTAAGCATGCGTGGGATAGGCATAAGGCTATTCTAACTATAAGATAAGGCCAGGGACTAATGAAAGTATTTAGAAAATTGGGCAGACTAGATGGGCCGAATGGTTCTTATCTGCCGTTACATTCTATGTTTCTTTAATTCACTCAGCACTGTACTAAACTCAATTATCTCCTGGCACAGAAAACATAATTTTTACCAAATATTAAAAATACCTCCAAAACACATGGAAACCCAAATATAGGATAGTCCTGATCTGGAGGACCAACATATCCAAAAATCACCCACATTGGTTCAGGGGTTCAGGATTTCCATGGAAGTCTCAGTTTGACCGACCGCACACGAGGCTCCTGCCCCAAAAGAGTTCCATGAAATCAGGCTGTGCGGTCGATCTCTTTTGGGGGTGACAAAATAGAATAAAAGTACCGAACATAATGGTTCGTAAATATAACCAGTCTTTATTCCTTGTGTGGGAGCTTGCTCCCACCGAACGCCATTCAATTCTTCAGTTCTAGCGTTGTTCACACCGTGCCCAACTTAAGTTCTATGCATTCGACAGCCAAACACCTCTGTATGTGTTCGTGGCTAAAGATGATCGCCACCATGTGTTCGGCCATACGAACGACGTCCACCCAGCCAACCGCTCAGAATGTTGGTAAAATTGCGGTTATTGAGGTGCGAACAAAGGTGAAAAGTGTCAATGAGCAACACACGCCTGCCCTGGGTGGTCTGGCTGTTCGGTAGTTGGCTCGGTATACGATATAGATAGGTCTCAGGTGTTCGGTGAGTTCGTATACCGAACTATACAATGTATCAAATAAACAAAAAAAATTAACAAATTGTAACGGAGGAATAGGGAATCTGTCACAATAACTAAAACCAGTTTTCTAAAAACACAGCTTTTTGGTTGGAGTAACTGTTTAAGATTATTAAAATGGATATATCAACTATTGAATCATCTTCCAGTAATGATAACCGTGACATGGCAGCTGGTAAAATTCTGGAATTATTGGTAATGTCTAAACTATTGTGGTAAATGGGCAAAAAATGTCATTATCTCAGCCTTTACCTGGTCTAGTGAATCACTGTGATAGTTCTAACATTTAACGTTCCATTATAATGATTGTACATGTTCTACAGACATGAAATCTCAGTGTATTCCTCCTTGTAAATGTCTTATAAATACAAACTTCAGAACAACAGAATTGGGGGTGTGATGACGTGGAGGTGGAGCTTTGGAGGTGGTGAAGCCGAGTTTCAGACGTGCTGGGTGAGCCGAGTTGGGGACGAGTTGAAGACACGGTGCAGAGCCTTATGCTAGGCGCAGCGAGACGAAGTGTGAGACGAATTTTGTGGAGTCCTGTAGCAGAAAAGCTACATTAATAGATTCAGCTATCCCGTTTTTCCCCGCTTCATTATTTGTGTTGTCTCGGAATTGCGGGCGGCCCCAGGTGTTAACCGCGCCAAAAGCTGAGGGCGGCATTGGGGCGGCAACTGCTATTACACTAGCAAGATTTAAAATTGGTGTCGCTGACAGGGGAGAAGATACCTAGGAGACTGTAAGCAGACTGCAAACTGAATTGAACTGAAGCAGACCGAAACCTCTTAAATTAAAAAGGGGAATCGGATAATTCCAAAACCTATTTGAAGACCTACTCCAGATACGAAATTTTATATTTATAGAGTGAAGAGAAGTGTGTGAAAGCATTAAGAAAATAAGAGATAGAGGAAAGGAAATAAATGCTGGAAAAGATAATTGTATTGTAACTTCCTCTGTGTAAGAAACATATAAAGAAAAGTGATTATTAGATAAGAAAGGAATGAGAAGGGGAGAAAAGGAGAAGAAAGGAGAGAAAAAAAGAGAAAAATAAAATACTGTATAGGAATCTGAAAGGAGAGAAAAGGGAAGAAAAAAGGAAAAGGAAGGAACAATGAAGAAGGAAGAAGAAAGAAGAAAGAAAAAAAATTTAAAGAAAGAGAGAGGCATGATGTCTAAAAAGACACAAGACAATAAGACGGTGGCAAAATCTGACAAAAAAGGGCAGAAAAATGAAAAAAGACTGTCAGCTTTTTTTGTACCACAGGAAAGCCCTGAGAACACGGAAAATTCCTTTATTGAGCCCTCTCCCGCAGGCCATGCAGGCCAGTTAGCTTCACCACTTCCTCACCCTGATGAAGACCATTTTAAAAGCATGCTTAGAAGAGATACCAATTGATATTAAAAATGAGCTGAATGAAAAATGTAAAGAAATAAAATCAGATATGAACAAGCTAAGTGGGAGAATTTAAAAAATGGAAGATAGAGAACAGCTAAGAGATTTACAACTGACCAAGCTGAAAGAAGAGATGAACGTAGAGTAAAACAAACTTAAGGAAAAAGTAAGCGAGATGGAAGATAAGTTATGTGCCTTGGAGGATAGGTCTAGAAGAATAAACCTAAGATTTAGAAACATAACGGAAGAAATATCGGATATCCTTCTAAGAGACTATCTGTTGGAATATTTTTCAGCATTAGGAATCAAAATTGACCAACATGATTCAAAACTGACACGCTATCACAGGCTTTTTCAAAAAAGACAGGAGCAGAAATACCCAAGGGATGTTATTGTGACGTTTCAATCTTTTGAATTTAGATCCCTAATACTAAATACAGCAAAAAAAATCGAATCTCACAGAAACAACGTTTAATACAATAAAAGTACTAACGGATGTCTCCTATACAACAAGGCTAAGAAGAGCTTCATTTACACCGATTTTCCCCTCGCTGAAAAATAACAACTTGAAGTTTAAATGGAACCAACAATCCATGCTGCTTATTTTTTATAATGACTCTTGGAACTTGTTTAAATCATTAGCCCAAATTAAAGAATGTCTTATGGCAAATAAGATGTTTTAGACTGAGAGAGCCCGTATAGCAAGAAGAAGAAGAGGGAATCTAAAGGATAAATGTTTGGCGGTTTTTTGGGGGTGGGAAGAAGTCATGACCCAAAGAAATAATTAATATAGAGAAATTTAGTGATTTAGATAGTTATCTACATATTGGGAATTTGTGTATAGTTCATTATTCTACATTATTATTTAATCTATGTAAAATATGTAGAATGAAAGAAAAGGAAAAGAAAAGAAAAGAAGAAAAAGGAATTCATAAGATGCGCTTAAACAGTGCATCCCAAAAACGAATCATTAAGGGTCACAACGGTCAACAAGTAAAATTGATATTATGGCGATAATGAAATATTTTTTATTTTTTTTCACACGGCCTTAATATTTATAAAGGGAAATATAAAGCCTAGTTATAAGAGAATACAATATTAAGATTACATTAGGTATTAAACAAAAGAGTAATTAGGAAAGCTATCCTTTATGGAAAGGAAATATACTGGTAATTTTAGTAAACAATGGAATGGTTGGTAATTTGAAGTGTACAAGCATTGTATAAAAGGGGGTACGGGGAAGAGAGAGGAAAGAAAGAGAAGAGAGGAAAATGGGGTATACATAGAAAGCTTTAAGCCACGGAGCACAAACTGGAATCACTGTTATAAGATATATTTTTATACGACTTATGATTAGAGATGTAGCGAACTGTCCGCCGAACTGTTCGCGAACTGTCCGCTGGCGAACAATAGCGTGTTCGCGTTGGGCGAACATATCCGATTTCCGGTCCGCCCCCTATTCGTCATCATTGAGTAAACTTTGACCCGGAACCTCACAGTCAGCAGACACTTCCTGGGAGGGAGGGTCTGCTGCTGATTGGGTGGAATGTGTCTGCTGGCTGTGAGGTTCCGGGTCAAAGTTTACTCAATGATGACGTATAGGGGGTGGACCGGAAATCGGATATGTTCACCCAATGCGAACACGCTACTGTTCGCCGGCGGACAGTTCGCGAACAGTTCTGCGGACAGTTCGTGACATCTCTACTTATGATATGTTTATTATTATTTATTATACTATCTAAAATCTTTTATGCACAAGCCATGAAGTACAAACTGGATATACGTTTATATGGTTTATTTTTAGATGTAATGTTTATTGTTTATTATTTATTACACCATTCACAAATCTTTTATATTTAATAAGGTAAATTATAAAGACAAACGATAAAAGGATGTAAGGAAGAGAGTGTTGTAGCCACACTTTAAAGAGGTTAAGTAAACAAATTTATTATCACATTTTAAGGGGAAAGGTATATATATATATACTCTTTTTTGGAAATAGATTTTTGTATGGCAGGCAACTGTACAATATATAAATCTTGGTTGTAAAGAGAACTTAATAGAGGGACACAATGGATTAGAAATTAATTTCGGTAATATGGGAAATATTTTTTGGTCACTTATTAAATACATCTCTAAATTTATTATTTTAGTTCTCACAGTTTTACTAACCAATAAGGGAAATTGAAATGGGAGATATAAGAGAATGCAATAATGTGAGTTTAATAGTAATTAGGAAAAGGTACATTTCAACGGAAGGCTAATATATAAATGATTTTGCCATATATTGAATGTGGGAAAACTAGCTAGGACATGAAACCCCTCAATGGAAAAGTTGACATAATCAAGAGGGGTTAGTCAGAAAAGGAATATATAATGAACGTAACGTTATAAGATAAACTTTTAGAATAATCAGGCAATACTTAACAATATTTATTAACGTATTATATATATTTAACTGTACCCTCTAAATATACATCTTACTTTATAATGATAACTAGAAAGACTAATGATAAAGGGTCGTAACAAAGAGAGTGTTGCTAAGGCCATTTTAATGTAGTTAAATAGATAAAACTATTCTTACTCAACATTTACCTAATTAAATTATTATTATTTTTTTTTAAATTTTTTCTCCTTCTTTTCCCTTTTTTATTTAGTGTAATATTATAGCTCGGTTACCCACTATCCAGGATACATACTCCTTCCTGAGGGTCCCGTTAGGCACCCAGAACTTGGATTACAATGTTAACTCCAAGCAAGTTGTTTAGGATTAAAAGTGTTATGAGGATGTGTTCGTTGTGTATGGATGGTTGTCCGGTTTTGAATTGGGAGAGGTTAAAAACAGATGCAGAATATGGTTAGACTTATTTCAGTAAATGTGCAAGGTCTTAATTCCCTCATAAAAAGAGGTATGCTATATGATGCTTTAATTAGATAAAGAATCCAAGTGGGTTTCATTCAGGAGACCCACTGGATTACGGACTCTAAACAAAAATGGCACTTTAAAAAATACCCTACAATTTATTCAGCTTCATTGCAAAAAAAAAAGATACAATTTGATTGTCAGTACGCAAATTTAGATCCCGAGGGCAGATTTATTATTCTAGTTGGGTCATTAGACGGAATGGAATATACATTGGTAAACGTATATTTACCTAATAAAAATCCGGTTAACACTCTGACTAAAATATTAAGGCTAGTAGAGCAAGTGAAAAAAGGAAGATTGTTGATCTCAGGCGACTTTAATTGCATATTGGATCCCATAATGGATAAAAAATGAAGTCCTGGTTTAAAGATTGATACAAATCTGAAAAGACAAGCTGCTTCAATGAATAGGACTATTAAAAAGTTTGAGCTATTCGATTGCTGGAGATTATTCCACCCTAACGATAAAAATTATACACACAGATCGATTCCGCATAACTCAGCAGCTAGAATTGATTTGACCTTAGGGGATATTAAACTATCAAATTCTATTTCATCAATTATAATTAAAGATAATACATGGTCAGACCATGAGTTACTAATAGTGGAAATAGAGGATAAGAATAAAAGACCACCTATGATTTGGAAACTGGATGATAGATTATTGGAGAACAAAACTAGTATTGACTACATCTCTAAGCTAACGGAGTTATTTTTTAAGAAAAATGTATCCCCATAACTATCTAGGGAATGTATATGGTGTTCCTTTAAGACGGTTATAAGAGGATATTTGATTAAAATAAAAAAACAAAAGAGATTCAAACTTATCAGAGTTATACATCGAATTCTATAATTTGTCCACAGAAAATAAAATAAAATTCATTTTACACCAGAGAGCAAATAAGATTAAAACAATTCAAGAAAAGATTAATAAGAAAATTACAGAAAGAATTGAACATCATCTAAATAAATTAAACATAAAATTCTATTATAAAAACAACAAGGCGGATCGTATGCTAACTAATAAACTTAAGAAACAGAATTTAGAAAAGAAAATTCTCAAATTAGTGGTAGAAGACAACAATATCTATAGACCGTAAGAAATAGCTAAGAGCTTCAGAGATTTTTAGGAAAAGTTGTATAATTTAAACCTTAAACCAAATAAGGAGGAGATAGAGAAATACTTAAAAAATTTTAAATTGCCTAGAATTTCACAATATGAAAAAGAAAACTTAAATAAGACAATATCTCCTGACAAAATAGAAAAGGCAATAAATAATCTTGTAAATAAAAAAGCACCAGGACCAGATGGATATTTATAAAATCTTTAAAAAACAAATTGTTCCTATACTAACAGACACTTTCAACGAAATTGCAAATAAAGGCCAAGCTTCTCCGGACTTACTTAAAGCCCATATTACCCCGATTTTGAAACCAGATAAAATACCTACGAAAATATCCAACTGTCGTCCAATATCACCAACAAATGTGGACGCTAAGTTATTTGCTGCTATGTTAGCTGCTAGATTACAAATAATTCTTCCGTCCATGATTCATCTTGATCAGATTGGCTTTATCTCAGGGAGACAATCTAGTGCAAGGTCTTAATTCCCTCATAAAAAGAGGTATGCTATATGATGCTTTAATTAGATAAAGAATCCAAGTGGGTTTCATTCAGGAGACCCACTGGATTACGGACTCTAAACAAAAATGGCACTTTAAAAAATACCCTACAATTTATTCAGCTTCATTGCAAAAAAAAAAGATACAATTTGATTGTCAGTACGCAAATTTAGATCCCGAGGGCAGATTTATTATTCTAGTTGGGTCATTAGACGGAATGGAATATACATTGGTAAACGTATATTTACCTAATAAAAATCCGGTTAACACTCTGACTAAAATATTAAGGCTAGTAGAGCAAGTGAAAAAAGGAAGATTGTTGATCTCAGGCGACTTTAATTGCATATTGGATCCCATAATGGATAAAAAATGAAGTCCTGGTTTAAAGATTGATACAAATCTGAAAAGACAAGCTGCTTCAATGAATAGGACTATTAAAAAGTTTGAGCTATTCGATTGCTGGAGATTATTCCACCCTAACGATAAAAATTATACACACAGATCGATTCCGCATAACTCAGCAGCTAGAATTGATTTGACCTTAGGGGATATTAAACTATCAAATTCTATTTCATCAATTATAATTAAAGATAATACATGGTCAGACCATGAGTTACTAATAGTGGAAATAGAGGATAAGAATAAAAGACCACCTATGATTTGGAAACTGGATGATAGATTATTGGAGAACAAAACTAGTATTGACTACATCTCTAAGCTAACGGAGTTATTTTTTAAGAAAAATGTATCCCCATAACTATCTAGGGAATGTATATGGTGTTCCTTTAAGACGGTTATAAGAGGATATTTGATTAAAATAAAAAAACAAAAGAGATTCAAACTTATCAGAGTTATACATCGAATTCTATAATTTGTCCACAGAAAATAAAATAAAATTCATTTTACACCAGAGAGCAAATAAGATTAAAACAATTCAAGAAAAGATTAATAAGAAAATTACAGAAAGAATTGAACATCATCTAAATAAATTAAACATAAAATTCTATTATAAAAACAACAAGGCGGATCGTATGCTAACTAATAAACTTAAGAAACAGAATTTAGAAAAGAAAATTCTCAAATTAGTGGTAGAAGACAACAATATCTATAGACCGTAAGAAATAGCTAAGAGCTTCAGAGATTTTTAGGAAAAGTTGTATAATTTAAACCTTAAACCAAATAAGGAGGAGATAGAGAAATACTTAAAAAATTTTAAATTGCCTAGAATTTCACAATATGAAAAAGAAAACTTAAATAAGACAATATCTCCTGACAAAATAGAAAAGGCAATAAATAATCTTGTAAATAAAAAAGCACCAGGACCAGATGGATATTTATAAAATCTTTAAAAAACAAATTGTTCCTATACTAACAGACACTTTCAACGAAATTGCAAATAAAGGCCAAGCTTCTCCGGACTTACTTAAAGCCCATATTACCCCGATTTTGAAACCAGATAAAATACCTACGAAAATATCCAACTGTCGTCCAATATCACCAACAAATGTGGACGCTAAGTTATTTGCTGCTATGTTAGCTGCTAGATTACAAATAATTCTTCCGTCCATGATTCATCTTGATCAGATTGGCTTTATCTCAGGGAGACAATCTAGCAATAATTTTCGAAGAATGGTGGAAATTATGGATTGGGCCCACAGTACTGGGACGCCCCTTCTGACCAGATGCTGAGAAAGCCTTCGACAGGGTCGGATGGGACTTTCTAAGCACGAAACTCATACTTTGGATTTGAGGGCTGGTTTATGGGGGCAGTGGGAGCACTCTATTCTAATCCCTCTGCCAGAATAGTGGATCGAGACTTATGTTCCGACTGGTTCACTATTTCTAATGGTACTCGCCAGGGATGCCCACTGTCCCCTCTACTATATGTTCTATCAGTGGAGCCATTAGCCTGCAAAATCAGACAGAATAAGGATATTAAAGGAATATCCATCCCAGGAGAAGATATAAATATTTGCTAATACGCAGACGATGTTCTTATATCGATAACTGAACCTAAAACTTCACTTCCTTCCCTGATGCAAGAGTTTGAAAAATACAGTTTGGTATCAAACTACAAAATAAATGTTAGAAAATCTATAGCTCTAGTAAATAACCTTCATGATAATGAAGTACAATCTATGAAGCAAGCATATGATTTTAAATGGACTAATAAAAATTTTGTCTACCTAGGATTAATATTATCGGCTGACCCTAGAAGATGTATGGAATTAAATTTTATGAAGTTGCTAAAAGAAACTAATAGATTATTAAAGGAATGGAGATTATATGAAATATCATGGTGGGGAAGAGTAAATAAATTAAGGCGTATATAATCCCTACTTGGTTATAAATGTTTCGTATGATTACTCTTTATATATCGCCACACTGGCTTAATATGGTTCAAAGTAGCTTCACAAATTTTATCTGGAGAGGAAAAAAACCTAGAATCAACTCAATCTCATTGTCAAAAAAAGGCCATGAAGGAGGTATCGGTTACCCAATAATTAGTCAGTCTTACCAGGCTAGTATGATAATACACGCTACTAACCTACAAAAGACTGAGTCAGTAGAACAACCAAGGTATAAGTTGGAAGCATACAGAACCAGAAAGGCTAATTTAGAACTCCTTTTATGGTATACTGTGAATAAAAATATTAAGATTAACATCACCGAAAATGAGTCCTTAATAATATCTCAGACAATGAGAGAGTGGGGAAAAATAAAGAGAAAATTTAGAAATTGATAATATAATTCCCTATACTTTATCATTAAGAAATATAGAATATATTATGTCACAAATTGATCTTAAAAATTGGTATAAAAACAACAACATTCAAGTAGGTGATTTGTATAATGACCGAAACGTAAAAAGCTATTTTGAATTATCCACCTCTCTAAATTTACCATCAAAGGAAGTATTTAATTATTTAAGGATAAAAAGCTTTTTGAGAGAACATATCACAAATAGAGAAGATAACTTAGGTAGGCTATTAAAGGAAATTCTAGTGACTAAGACTAGTAAACATCAGAACGCTAGAGCAATGGAAGCTATAATAGAAATAGGCCATCCTATTATACCATCGGTCCTTTAGACATGGGAATTAGATTTGTCCAAAACAATACAACACAGTGAATGGTGTAAGGCTTTCCGAAAACTAAAAAAATATATACATAGTCTGAATATACTTGAGACTTTTTTTAAAATTTCCTATAGATGGTATTTCGTACCTACAAGATTTAATAGAATATCGTCAAGTAATCCCTCAAATTGGTGGAGATGTTGTCATATAAACGGATCATTATTACACATATGGTGGAAGTGTCCTAGAATTATGCCGTTATGGGACTTAACTTTTGATTTAATAAATAAAATAGGATCAATAACATTAGTGAAAAAAGCAGAGGTTGCCCTATTACATTTATATGGGAATGAGTACAATAAAAAAAATTAGAGATTCTAATCATACAGAGTCTCATGGCTACTAAGACCTTAATTGCAAAATATTGGAAACAAATTAATATACCATCTAAGGCACAATATATAGCTCAAGTGTTAAAACAACTAAAAATGGAATTGGGTGTCATTATTTGTAACCCAAGTACTAACCAAAAATATCTTGATTTATATAAAAGCCTTATCGTTGATTTTGAAAGGCTTTAACAAGATATGGAGAACTTGATTAGGCGAAGATATTTGAATATATGAGTTTTCTCCTTTTTTTTCCCTAATATAAGGGGGAAAGAGGGGAAATCATCTTCTTCTATACTTAATATTAACTAAAGAATATTAAAACCTGATCGAATTTAGATTTTCTAGATGAGAATACCGATGACTAATATGACTTATTACAGTCCCTATCTTGAGTAAGACAAATGATATAGAACAAACTATAACAATGATTCTACTTTCACTTTAGTATTATAACGCATATTAACTTTTGATGGACTAAATATGCGGGAATTTGAGAGGCTAAGACTTGACATAAAATTGGATAAAAGTTTACCACAAATTATATAACTCCCTTTAAATTGTAATAGCATCTATAACTGAACTGACCGGAAGTATGAGGGTATTTTATGTATGTTTAATTAGGATGAATGAAGACCAAACAAAGAACTATTAGATAAATACATATATTAATGTCAATTAATTCAAAATTTGATAATAAGTGTTAAGACCTGCAGTGGTTATAGTGCTGCGGTCTTCGGTTCCCTTTCCCAACAGCTGAGCATTATAGCTGCAGCAGGGAGTAGAGGAATAAGATAGATGAAATGCAGTTCCAAAGTGATTCTTCCCAGCAAGTAGAATATCCCCCAAACATGAGCCTAGACTTCATGAAGAGTGTAACAGTAATGAATTTTATTGACACACACAGGCTTTTATGAGAAATCCTCCTGCAAGAGGACCTCCCACAGCAAACAACGACAACAGCCAATCAACGTACAGATTTACAGTAATACATGCCTTCCCTCTGCCTGGGAGATATTGAGATAAGCTAAGGATTAAACCAATTATCTCCAGGCAGAGAGTACTCAATTTCCCCAAAACTTAGAACACCCCCTTCCCCACAAGGTATCTCCACAAATTACATATCCCCTGATAGCCCCGATCTGGGGGACAAACATATCCAAATTTCACCCAGATCGGTTCAGGGGTTCTGAAAAAGTGTGGAGGGTCCCTTTTACCGACCACACACGCAGCTCCTGCCCAAAACAGTTCCATGAATTCAGCGTGTGCAGTCGTCAATTCACAAATCTGTGAAAACCGAACAAAAGTCACGAATGGATCCCATCGGCTCATAGCAGCGATTGCTCCCCTTGTCCATTTGCATAAAACTACCGAACTGCGCTTCCCTGGCTATTCAGGAAATACAAGAAGCCGGCGTACGGTAGTTTCAACGGTGGTTCGCGAGGTCGAGTGTCCGATTTTAGTTCCAGACACTCGACGACCAAGTCCCTCTGACTCCCCTCGTGCGAACAAGATGGCCGCCGTTTTCTATCCCACATGGCGTTCGGCTATACGAACAGCGGCCGCCAAGGGAGCACTTAATAGCTGGTTCCTTTGTAGTTAACAAGCCAGGAGGGTGGTTGGCGTTCGGTAGTTTCAAACTAACGAACGGATACATTCACTATACAGGTAGTACACAGGAAAAATACAGAATAAAGAAGAAAATGTAAATTAAAAGTCCATTTTCTTCACAATAAGGCCTTTAAATTAGATGTTATACAATATATAAGAAGAACAAACTTTGTATGATGTGAATATGATTGTTAATACATTGTTATGTGATTGTACTGTGCTCGAAAGAGCTATTTTATATGTATTGAAAAATATGAATAAAAAAATATGAATATATAATATATAATATTATATATTATATGTATTGAAAAATGTGAATAAAAAAAAAAAGAATTAAAAATAAATAAATAAATAAAAACTTCATACCATAACAGCAGCAGACTTCAAGGTATAAGTTGACATTTTATTGACTAAATTCTTGGGGACAACATGTAGCTATATGTAAACCAATCTTTTATTACTTAACTGGGATTAGCTTGAGAGTTTGGCTAGCTTGTCACCGATCGCAACAGTCACGTGTTAATGAATATGTTGCTAGCCCACCCCAACTTGTTATGGGCACATACAAATATTACAAGTTTTAGAATGAAATGTTGTATTTCTTAAACTGTGTACTTTGTCTTTAAGAGATATTGCAAACTGACAAGGTGTTAGAAATGGAACATATTGTTTTTTTATAACTGTTTCTTTAAGCAATAACCTCAGTGCATAATATGTTTGCGCCATTTTGTCCCAGATGAATTACAATAACAATAATGCATAAACAAGCTTCAAGGCTATACTACGACACTTGCAGTACACAATATACTGTGGTAACCTTAGTAGATAAGGATGTCCAGACTTTATGATGCCATCTTGAATTAAGTCAGGAAATTTCCATGACGTATACACCCTTTAGTTATGGCCTCTTATTTTTGCCAAGTTAAGGGAGGTCCTAAAATGAATAAAGTAAAAGAAGTGTTACTTTTTCACATATGAACTACGGTAACCCTAAAATGGAGACACCTAAGGTATAAATAGGTGTATTTTTAAATGTTAAGATACAGAGGAGAGACTTGGAGACAGACGCTTAAAATGACAGAGAGGCTGACATGATGACATGTTCAGAAGGGTATCTTAACCTAATAATGATATTTGCAAGCATTTAGTTGTAAATTATTGTAATGGATTTTATATGTCTATATTTATATTTTTATATAATGAATATCTAAAAAGACAAAACTTTATTGCTTCCAAGACAATCCTTATTTTATATTGTATTCTCACTTATATATATAGATATGTTAAATAGAGGGTCTCTTACACTGTGACAGATCCATCTGTATAGACTGGGATTGCTGGTTTGTCTGTTTTGCCTTTTCGTGGAATTACTCATTCGTATGCCTCTGTTCGTATAATTGACGTTTTTGCCGAACAAAACTACCAAACGGACGGCCACCCAGAAGAGAAGTGTGCTGCTGGTTAACCTCTTGATCCCAATTAGAACGTTGTGGTTAACCGCAGACACTTCTCAATTGAAACCGAATGCAGGGTGGTCGTCGTTCATATGTCGACCACGAGGCGGCGGCCATTTTAAACAAGCGAAAGACCAGCGGTGTTTGGCCCAGATTCTCTGGAACTGAAAACGGACACTTTTTCCGCCGAACACCGCTGAAGC
>OW240923.1:121324011-121375261 GCA_933207985.1 Pelobates cultripes | reverse complement strand
GATCTTAGCCAACATAATGTTTTCCCATGCTAGTGCGCATGGCGGTAAAACATTGTGCTGTATCAACCATATGGTGTCTGTGAGACCATCTTATTGAAATAGCAGAGTTTCTGTCAGCTATTTGAGTGGAGGCATTTTAATCCTGCAATGTAACATTGACATTCTACTGAAAACAAAATATTTACATTGCAGGGTTTAAACTTGAGACATAGAACACAGACCATGTCATTGAGATGAAGTGGTCTGGTTGCCTATAATGTCCCTTTAAATCACGGTTTATCCTGCCACATCTCCTATACCTGTGACGTACACAGTTTCCTTACACACGTCGTGTAAAGAGAAAGCTAATGTTTAAACTTCCTTTATTGCACATTCTGTTTATTGTTGAAGTTCTTAATTCCTGCTCTGTTAATATCTTTCTAGAGTCTGCAGGAACCTCAGATTTGAGATTTGACATTTGATTGAAAATAAAACCATGCAGCTGTGTCACAGCCAGGGAAGTTGTGAATAGGGTACATAAACTAAAACTATTTACTTCCTAAATCTATACACCAAAACTGCTTTATTAAGCTAAACTTGTTTTGGTGACTGTAGTGTCCCTTTAACTGCTTAATAGAGTCCTCATGTCGGCATAAAATGTGCTTACAGTGCAGTGAGCATGGCATCTCCTTTTGTGGCCAATTATGAAATATTACAAAGCCGTAATCTTATTGTTTATAAAAGACTGTGTATTTCACAAGAGCTAGGATTTAATGACTGGACCGCAGCCTGTGTTAAGGGAAGAATTTGAACAATCAAACGTCATGCCGAATATTCCTTAAATCTTGTTTCTCTGTGTTGCGTGTAAATTGCTCCCTTGCTCCAGAACAGAAGAGTTGTTATCAGCAGAACGGCTGATCCCTAGAACCAGAGGTTTTTAGTAACTGAACGTGAAACCCCATTTTATGCTGTTGTACTGCTGACAGTGGGTTATTTACATGTGTATTTTGGACCTGACACAGACCAGCTAATACAGAATGAGAGTGCCCTCTGGTGTATGTGGACTATACTGCAGAACTGCCCATCACTATTCTATGTGCTTTCATCTTTTAACACCGAATATTATCAGTTTTATATCTTTCATTGCAATGGTCTTTCTCTACACTAGCCCTCTTTACAATATCCACAGAGTGGAAAATAGATTAATACCGAGTGGGGGGCTATTTCTAATGCCTTTACCAATAGGGATGAATGTACCTACACCCCTACTTTTTAATTATTTAATGTTTTGGATAGAATGGCGTTGGGCGAAAGGATGCTCAACGTGCCCATTAAAGGGAGGTTTGCTTGGATTCATTAACCCCTTAAGGACCAAGCTTCTGGAATAAAAGGGAATCATGACATGTCACACATCATGTGTCCTTAAGGGGTTAAAGGAACACTATAGTCACCTAAATTACTTTAGCTAAATAAAGCAGTTTTAGTGTATAGATCATTCCCCTGCAATTTCACTGCTCAATTCAATGTCATTTAGGAGTTAAATCACTTTGTTTCTGTTTATGCAGCCCTAGCCACACCTCCCCTGGCTATGATTGACAGAGCCTGCATGAAAAAAAAACTGGTTTCACTTTCAAACAGATGTAATTTACCTTAAATAATTGTATCTCAATCTCTAAATTGAACTTTAATCACATACAGGAGGCTCTTGCAGGGTCTAGCAAGCTATTAACATAGCAGGGGATAAGAAAATCTTAATTAAACAGAACTTGCCATAAAGAAAGCCTAAATAGGGCTCTCTTTACAGGAAGTGTTTATGGAAGGCTGTGCAAGTCACATGCAGGGAGGTGTGACTAGGATTCATAAACAAAGGGATTTAACTCCTAAATGGCAGAGGATTGAGCAGTGAGGCTGCAGGGGCATGTTCTATACACCAAAACTGCTTCATTAAGCTAAAGTTGTTCAGGTGACTATAGTGTCCCTTTAAAGACTAAATGCAGAGCTAGCGTCCATACAAGTCATTGCTGAAGATGGCCTTTCAATCTGCATTCATTACAATGTTGCACTAGATCCATATAACTATATTTACCGAATTGATCTGACTGTTCTGCGGCTTCCTCTCTAGGTGTATGTGTTAAAAAGGCCCCACGTGGACGAGTTCCTTCAGAAGATGGGCGACCTGTTTGAATGTGTCCTCTTTACAGCGAGCTTGGCCAAGGTGAGTGCGGAGCGTACTGATCATTCTTTTATTCAGTGAAACAGAGATTAGGTTGTTTTTTTTTGTTTGTTTTTGTTTTTTGGTGTATAAATTATTTAATTTTCGGTTCTCTCCTGAAACTCTTACTTTTCTCCCTTTTTCTTCCTTGCTTCTTTGTCTACCAGTGTGTCTTTGTGCTTTCTGCTAGTTTGTGGGTAAGTGTTCCCATGGTAACAAACTAACATACGGGCTTTGCTCATAATGTAGCCTCCATGCATTGCTCATGAAGCCGGTATGCAAATATTAAAAGTTACCATGGTTACTAGTGGGCATCACAATATTTAAATACACACTGAAGTCTGGCTCAGTCGCTGTGCCCTGGCAACAGACTTACAGATCACTGTATTGCAAATCTTCCAGCCAGGAATTGCTGCAGCGCTTCGCATTTGGAGAGGATGCTTTTTGTAGTTTTTGTAGTTTTTAGCGTTTACCAGTGCTATATAGCGCATGCCAAAGCAGTAGTGTTGTGAATAAAACCTGCACTAGAAAAAGACATTGAAATATAGCTAGTTTTGTTATTGTTTGCTTATGAATGTGCTTACAGAGATTTATCGCTGTATTATCGAGGTCAACACCCGTTCCTGCTATTTAAAGTGGTTTTGTCAGCTGAAAATGTTTGCGGTTTAGATTGATCAGTCTATTGCTTTAAGAAAAAAAAAACCAGTTTAGTTAGTTTGTAGCTGTTTTAGACCACAGTACCATGTCACACAGAGCAATATAAATGGCCAATCACAAACTGTTTTCCTGCTTATTGGCTCCCTGAATTCTACTTTCCTGAGATGGAGATTGTTAAAATTGTCTGATACGTCAGCAAATACAAATTCAAACACATTTGTGCTGGATTGCCCCAAGAAACCCTTTTTATCCCGAGTGTAGATGGTCTTTAATGCTCTGCGTGATGGTGTAAATGTATTTTCTGATGACACTGTAAACATGGTTTATGTTAAAAAAAAAAAAAAAAATGCCTCCTTCATGTGTTAAATGGAAGGATTATCAGTTACCCAATGTCTGATATAAAAAAAAAATTCTGTATTTTTTTTGTCTCATCCTTCGTTAGCTCAAGACAAAAATGTGTTTAAATTAGTTGCCAGTAGCTAAGGAAAACATTAAACTTCTTATTACAGTTTTAGTTATTTTGTTGCTAAATACAGGGTCTGTGAAAGGTACGGTGTTAAAGGACACTCCGAGCACCAGAACTGTTGGAACCTTTTTTTGTAATTTTATGTAGCTAGGAAACACATACAGTTTGAAATCCTGTTTAAATTTTTTTAAATAAATTATCACAAGTGACCATGTGTTAACCAACAGTAATGTCTACTAAGACGTGTGTGCTTCCTGCGATGTGTTGAATAAAATGCCACTTAACACATTTTGGAGATCGCTATACCATTCTTTTACAGGATAACATTACTGGTGTGGCAATACCGGAGGTCTTTGTAGCACTCCATTTTTAGTAAGTGTTCATCCACTTACGTTATTTTCAGACCCTGGCCGCCTTCACACCAGCGTCATGTTGGGAAGTATTGTTTCCCTAGTGCTACAGCAAAGTGCTTGCATGTCTGGGGGACACGCTGATCACTGTATGCAAGTCTTCATCCTTTCGTGTTGCATTTTTCCCATGCCTGGGTGAGTGCGGCATGGAGCAGTACTGTTTGGCGATCACGCATTTCCTCTAGATTAATCTACAGCGATACGAAGGAGCAGTATTTTATGGTATAAATTGGAATTGCCATTGTAACAGTACAGCCTGTTTTGTGTTTAACATTTTTAAAACTTACCACACAAAATCCATCTGTGAGTTTATGTAATGGTTAAAGGATGTTCTGCTACTGTGGCAATAAAATGGTATAACTCCACTTGAGTCTAGTATTAAACAAAATATGAAATAATGTGACACAATTGAAATAATTACTCTTGCAGCAGGTTGGTTCCGACAGCCTCCATTTAATGCAACCTGAATTGTGATTGGGAGGTCTGGTGCACGAGGCAAGATAGATTGGGGGGGGTGCGGGGGGTGGGGGTTGTAAATACAAAGGTTAGTGTGAACCTTATATAAAAGCCTTCCACCTGTAGCCAACTTTTTTTTTATATATTCCACGTGGATTGGATTCTTGAATATAGTTAATAAGCTACAAACCCTCAATTTTTAATATTTGTAAATCTTGATGAGCATCCTACACCTGTGTCGGTGTGTGCCTTTTTCTTCCCTGCTAACGGAGTGCCGGTCTGTCTTGTTATGCCTGCTCAAAGTGTGCTGGCACATTCTCCAACTATGTTTATAATTCAGCCTTTCTGACTTAAAATTTTAAAATTCACTTTGGCTTCCTGACTGCTTACAAATTAGTGAATAGGTTTACCGTAAAATTCTAACTTCGTACCGCAGACATGGACCAGCAGGTAATCCTAAAACTGTAAAAGCATAACTTGGCCACACCCTGATGTGCACATTTAAACTTGTCTTTAGAACAATTAAAATGAATGGTCTTTATTTGTTTCAAATTCATTTACATTTTTAGTGTTTGATTCAGCAGAATGAGTGCCCTTTTGACTTTTGTGTCTGATTAATCCATCTATTTTCTGTTTTTGTTTTTTTCTGAAATCGTGTTTGAATTCTATTTCTAGTATGCTGACCCAGTGGCAGATTTACTGGACCGTTGGGGGGTTTTCAAGGCAAGGCTCTTCCGAGAATCCTGCGTGTTTCATAGAGGAAACTATGTGAAAGATCTGAGCAGACTGGGCAGAGAGCTGAATAAGGTCATCATAATCGACAACTCGCCAGCGTCTTACATCTTCCATCCAGAAAATGCCGTAAGTGGCGCGTGTTTGTGTCGGAATAGTCTTGTCTGCTTATGTAGATCTAGCTTCAGCTGAGCTGACACAAAGATTCACGATATATTTATCCTTTAACAGCTTCACGTACTTCTTATTTACTTTAATTATTTTTTTTGTCACATGTTTAACCCCTTAAGGACCAAACTTCTGGAATAAAAGGGAAACATGACATGTCACACATGTCATGTGTCCTTAAGGGGTTCATTTAGTATGCCGAAGTGGATACATTTTAATTCACTATTAATGTTAGTGGGCTTTTTTGTGATATATATAATTTTTATTTATTTTTAAAGCTTGTGTAGTTTTATTAAATATTTGCATTTATGGCCTTCTTTCTGTAGGTCCCCGTGCAATCTTGGTTTGATGACATGTCGGATACAGAACTGCTGGATCTCATTCCTTTCTTCGAAGGATTGAGCAAAGAGGAGAATGTTTACAATATGCTCCAGAAACTTTGTAACAGGTAGCCCCAATGCTGACTCTATGCCCCCTTATGAACAGCTGTGAAATACAACAGCTACAGACTGAGAACTTCTTTTTGGACTCTGCTTTTTTTCCTTTTTTTCCTCCCCACTGAACACTTTTGAAATGGAAACAAAATGCTCTACTGAAGATGTTCATGTGATACAAGATGCTCTTCCTATGGGTTCGAGTGAATATGGCTTTACCTCTTCAGGACCCATTAACACACTAACAGTGAAAACTTTTTGTTGCAGAGGCGTGCCTAGCAGGACCTCTAGCACCGATGATATTCCTAGATTAATGGACAGAAGAAAAAGAGAAATTAAATATTTTTAAAGGACTCTTTTCACTAATTTTCATAAAATTGATAAAAACTTTTCAGGCTTTTATAAAGGAAATAATTAAAAACACCAAATGAAAAGGAAAAGTATGACAAAGAATAAAAAAAAGCTCAATGCTAGCAACCTTTTATTCTTTGCCTCCCCCTTAACTCCCACCTCGGTTGGTCCCTCCACTATGCAGACCGTATCGTATCCCCCCTTTCCCTAGAGCAGTTGACCTGACTCTGAAAGTTTTTTTTCCTACAGACTGAAGTGCCTTTACAAGTGTTGATTTTAAGAGAAAAAGTTACATTTTCTACTAAACAAATTTACAGACCTTTAATCTTTTTATCGTCGATGCTTTAAAAACGGATCGAAACTTTATAAAGCACCACCATTTATGCTTACAACTAAACGAAGATTAGACACCGGTTGCATGATTCCACCATTTGTATTTAGCTTTAGGAGTTTCACATATCCAGAATATTTTATTTCCCCTCCCACCCCGCCAGTTTTATCGAGAGTTTGGCACACTTTACTTATCTGTTGTATTCTTTTTGATTTATAGCCATTGTAAATGTTTGATCACCGTTTTGGAATCGTTCTATTTTTCATAATCCAAGCTCCCTATCCCATCAAAATGATGGTTTCTAGATGATTGCGGTGGCAGGGTTGTCCTCTGTGACTTGTTTAAACAATAGGAACACATTCTTGCCTCCACCAGCACGCCACTTCATTCCCAGGTTTCACTTTGCTCTTTTAAGGAAGAGGTCGCATGAACTTATCACTACTTTATGTATAGAATTGATCTTGAGGAACAAAGATCTATTTATTGAGTTACAAAGTTTCCTGTTTTTTTGTTTTGTTTTGTTTGTTTTTTTTTGGGGTAGAAAATAAGCTGTATGCTCAGACTTATTTTTATTTTTTAACTGCTGCTACTTTATAAGTCGCCAAATAAGGTTAACCACCGGCTGTCAAACTGTTCTTTGCCGCTGTGCCTACACTTGCAAATAAATTCACGGAGTGCTGCAAACTTGGGAAGTAGATAACATCATATGGTTTTGCAATTTCCCTCTTGCTTGTTTTTATATATAGTTTTCTTTTACAGTTTCTCCCTCCTTCTCGCTACCATACAAGCCCACATGGTGAAGGCAACAATGTAGATGTATGTATTTTCCTTTGCCTTCGTATTGACCATTCACATCTTCAGCAATGCTTTTGCCAGTTGCTTTTCTGTTACCAGTAGGCAAATTATTGCAACCCGGCTCGAAAACCGAAATGGAAAACTCTAGTATCTAGCATCACAGCCCGCCATTGAAATCTGACTTGTATAAAGTATTTTAAGGTTATCCACAGGTGTACATTTTGGGTCAGGATAGCCAGACTCGAAATATTTACGTTCACAATGTTTCTCATTTGGATAGATTGGTCTAAAATTTGCAATTCACATTCAATTCCGGGCAGTTCACACTTTAATGTATGACTGTGAGATGTAGTCCTCTTGACTACCTTTCCCTTTTCAGTGCTGGTTTTTCCCCTCCCTTTGGCATTGCAGCATATTTTAACTTGGATTTTTAGGCCACTGTTCCGAGTTTGCAGCAGTTACCAGTGAAAAGGTTTGTAAAGAGTATCCTGATGTTTTGTGATAAAACATGATCGTCTATATATCCTTTTAACAAAAATGTTTTTAATTTAAGTCTTTATTAGTATGGTTCATTTTTATTTTATTTCATTGGCAAGTCACTGGCAAAATCTATCACTAGAACTGTTTTTAATCAATTTTCCAAGTTTAATTTGTGTACTTATATTGCATACATATCTCCCCATATCATTGTATTCATAGGTCTTCATGGATTGTTTAAATGACCAGTATAATGGATCTTGGATGGTGTATTACTAATTGTGATTCTTGTATTGGTTTTCAAAAAAAAAATGATGTACACTTGAAGTTATTTATAAATTAAGCCACAATCCACAGGCGTGCTTAGCTGCAAACTGGGACTGTAACCAAACAAGCCTGCTAATGACACTGGTAATATATATTGTAATATTTGTTTTGTGTGTGCGTGTAATTATCTTTATCATGGGGTTTTTGTTTATTTTTTCATTGTTTTTTTTTTTTTCTTGTCTTTTTGGTTGAAGATCTTGCGTATAAGAAATCACTAATAATGGGAAAGTTTGTAGTTTAAGCTACTGTTATCTGAATGCGTCTTACATAAAAAAGTTAAAAACAAAATTCCCAGCTGATTACTATTAACATCTAAGGAAGATATATTCACTGTATCGGTGCCCTAATATCTCACTGTTTGCCGTAAGGCAGCCACCTTAAGAAAATGGCCTTTTTCAATTTTTTTTATTTTTTTTTATTTTTATACCCAGTGAGTTAAATCTGTAAAAGAAAAAAAGAGGCGGTGTCTACAGAAAACCTGCAGTTTCTGCCGACAAGCTAATAATCTCCCAGAATTCCAATGGAATATTGAAAACCAAATAATACCAAACTCAGAGGTGATTCAGACAGGTCTATTTACTGAAGTGAATTCAACGCAAATTTAAAATCGAAGTCCAAAGTGATATGTAGCAGAAATACAATGCCATTGAAATGTTAACAAACACAAGATGTTTATTTTTAAAATTCTATGAGATGCTGCAAAGGAATGTTTAGAATATTACATAAATCTTTGTCAGTGTTGATGGCTTAAAAAAAAAAAACTCAATATCCTTTCCTGGTTGGGGAGAAGCTGTGCTCACACTCGAGTATCGGGGAAACTTGATTACTCGTTCCATTGTAGCCGCCATAATATGCTTAACTCATTTGTATCCATGCGCAATCAGCTCATACAAAGGTTCCATCTAGCCTTGCAGAAATTAATTTCAAATTGTCTTACAAGACCATAAAAAATTATTTTTCATAGTGTTGTAATAAAGCCGATCAATGTAGCGTGTGAGTATTTTATTTTTATTTTTTTTTCTGCTCGTAACTTTAGTTTAAATCTTTTATTCTTAAATTGTTCTGATGTCCTCAACCAGTAAATAATCTGAGAGTGTGAGCATCCCTATCACTCTGATCTGTAGAGATTTTAAAAGGTGCTGATTTTATTACAGTATAGAGTTTCTTTGGCTAGTTACCTCCAGGTAGGCCAGGAGCTCTAGAGAACACACAGGTGAGGTGTCAGTTATCTTCTCCGTACAATTATAGGTTTGCTTGGTAACCGTGTCCGCTGGGTTGTAGCGCTTATTTTAGCGAAAAAGTTGGGAGCTCTGACATACGCCTTCTAGCTTGCTCAAAGGTCAGGCCCTGCACCCACAGTATTTTTTTTTTATTTTTTTTGAATGTAGGACACTCTCTAAGCCATAATCACTACAACACAAGTGGTCCCTTCAGGTGCCCAGTTTGGCTCTTCAGATGTTTCTTATGCGGAAGTTCCCCTTCCATGGTAACCAATAAATTATGTTCTTATAGGTATGTAATGTATAAGGAGACTTCTGCAATATCACTGAAGAGGGGCCAGACCGCAGGTGCAGAGGGGATCCATTTAAGTTTCAACTCATTAGAAAAATACTTTGACTCTTAACTGCAAGACAGCGTCCCAACACTTTTTTTCAATGAAGAATATTCTCTTTAAAATTGGCATGGTTGCTAAACAAAATGTCAATGGAATGTTTTAAGAAAAAAAATGCAGTCTATTTAGCGTGATTTTTGGTTCTTAAGAGAAGACTTTTCAGAACTCTTACAACTGCTATAGTAACAAAGGCATTCAACATTTCACATCCTATTTAAAAAAAAAAAAAAAAAAGAGAATAAAATTATTTCTTCATCCATCACATGGTTACAGCTGAAAATGTATCTGGCCCACCAGAACTATTAGGAGTGGGGGGCATAATATCCATAAGCAAAGATACTTAGGTTGCGATGATCGAAAATAACTCTCGTTTAGACCAGTCTTTGAGTAGAGAATGTCCTTGTGCACCCATTGTTGATTAAAATAACTGAGCTCTATATTAACGCCTCTGTGATATAGACAGGGGGATTCTGGCTGTTTGTCTGGACAAAAGGTTTGAAAAACTCGTGTCTGTTAATTTTTGAATTTTCTAACAGATTTTGCTTATTAGTTTGTCACTGCAGACTTGCACGCATCGCCTACGTTCTTCAATTACTTAAAGGACCACTATAGTGACAGGAAAACATACTCCACCCCCACCCTCAGGGTCCCACTCCCGCCCAGCTCTGGAAAGTGGTTAAAACTTACCTTTTTCCAGCGCTGGGCGGAGAGCTCTCCTCCTCCGATCCTCCTCTTCTCCTCCCCGTCGGCTGAATGCGCACGCGCGGCAAGAGCTGCGCGCGCATTCAACCGGTTACATAGGAAAGCATTCATAATGCTTTCCTATGGACGCTTGTGTGCTCTCACTGTGAAAATCACAGTGAGAAGCACGCAAGCGCCTCTAGCGGCTGTCAGTGAGACAGCCACTAGAGGAAATAGGGGAAGGCTTAACCCATTCACAAACATAGCAGTTTCTCTGAAACCGCTATGTTTATGAAAAAATGGGTTAACCCTAGCTGGACCAGGCACCCAGACCACTTCATTAAGCTGAAGTGGTCTGGGTGCCTAGAGTGGTCCATTAAAGGGAAACTGTCATCCAATATACAGCGTTGGCTCTTTTAAAAGAGCTTAACTATCTATACATTATGCTTGAAGTTTTACTAGCAGATGTATAGATTGTGAAGTAGTTAATCAGTCTCTCAATTCCTCAGCAGACACTGAATGTCAAGTTATTGAGAGGGGGAAGTGGGAGCTGAAGGACACTTTGCTCTCCACTTATGACAACCACAGCGCATACGTGGTGGTTGCTATGTTGACTCCCTAGTCGACGTTGCTTGTGCTGTCTATGGAGTATAGGTGACGTCACTGCGTTCAGATGTCAGCACTCTGGCAACAAAGCCGATGTGTTGACCTCATGAAGGTTTGCCCTGCTGGGGGAAGTGCCCCGAAGCTGGACAAATCGGTAAAGATCAGGAGGTGGCATATGGGTGGACCAGAGGTGGGTGTTGCAGAAGTGATATCCACCACATTAAATTGCGGTGGTGGAATGGAGGGCAAGGTAAGCCATGACAGTTTCCCTTTTAACTGCCTTTAGAAGGCTGCCAGGCATCTCCTATTTCCATAAATGTAGTATTTTCCTTCATAATATAGATACTGCCATCTTCTTTCTCTTTGCAAAATGCGTTCATCTTCCACTCTTTCATTATGTGCTCTCTTGAGTATTCGCAAGTGAATGCCATTTAAAATGCTAATTATGGTGGTTGTACGATTTAGTTAATAAGTGTTAGGTTACCCATTGTAGGTGGAAAGGCATTAAGGGAGATTATGGGAAATCTGTTTTATGCAAGTTAAGGTTTTGATTAGGGATCGACAGATTATCGGTCTGGCCGATACTCTGCATTTTCAGCAATATCTGTATCTGCCCATATACATACCGATATTGCCAATAATGCAGACAGTGGGGGCGAGGGGAGATCAGTGATCGCCCTCCCCAGCCCGCAGACATTCTGATGGCAGCTGGCAGAGGACGGAGGGAAATGACCTTCGGGGGGAGGAGGGGGGCCCTCTTACCTGCAGCTCCGTTGGGTTCTCCTCTTGCAAGCCTTTGATCTGCTTCCCTCCCTACACAAACACTGCCCCTCATACACACACACTTCCCCCATACACACACACGGCACCCCTTACTCCCCACCAGGGAGTGTAATGCGCTATGTACCTGTGGCCGAGGAAGCGGGGAATAAAATGGAAAAAAAAGTATTTTTTTAAATGTAGTACCGTATATACTCGAGTATAAGCCGAGTTTTTCGGCACATTTTTTGTGCTGAAAAACCCCAACTCGGCTTATACTCGAGTCAATCTGTATTATGGCAATTTACATTGCCATAATACAGACTGGGGGTTGGCAGAGCTGTTACTTACCTCTCCTGCAGCTCCTGTCAGCTCTCTCCTCCTCCACGCCGGTCCGTGCAGCACCTCGGTCAGCTCCCAGTGTAAGTCTCGCGAGAGCCGCGGGGTCATAGTGCGGCTCTCGCGAGACTTACAGTGTGAGCTGAGAGAAGAGCTGCACGGACCGGCGCATGGAGGAGGAGAGAGCTGACAGGAGCTGCAGGAGAGGTAAGTAACAGCTCTGCCAGCCCCCCTCCTCCCCCACTGAACTGCCAATGCCACTGGACCACCAGGGAAGGAGAGCCCCCCTCCCTGCCATGTATCAAGCAGGGAGGGGGGACGAAAAATAAATAAATTAATAATATATAAATAAAAATAATAATAAAACAAATAATATAACCAAAAATTTAAATATTAATTAATAATATATAAATATAAATAAAAAAATAATTAAAAAAATAATATAACCAAAAAAATTAAAATAATAAATAATAATATATATTTTTTTTTATAAAAATGCCCATCCCCCACCAAGGCTCTGCAACACAAACACACACTGCACTCATACACACACACACTGCATTCATACATGCACTCACACACACTGCACTCATATACACACACTGCATTTATACACACACTGCGCACTCATACATACACTGCGCACTCATACATACACTGCGCACTCATACACACACACTGCATCACACACGCACACACACTGCACTCATAAACACACACACTGCACTCATACACACACACTGCATTCATATACACACACACTGCACTCATACACACACACTGCACTCATACACACACACTGCGCACTCACACACACACTGCATTCATCATATACACACACTGTAAATAAATATTCAATTAATATAATTTTTTTAGGATCTAATTTTATTTAGAAATTTACCAGTAGCTGCTGCATTTCCCACCCTAGTCTTATACTCGAGTCAATAAGTTTTCCCAGTTTTTTGGGGTAAAATTAGGGGCCTCGGCTTATATTCGGGTCGGCTTATACTCGAGTATATACGGTAGGCTAAGATATTTGAATATATGAGTTTTCTCCTTTTTTCCCCCCTAATATAAGGGGGAAAGAGGGGAAATCTTCTTCTATACTTAATATTAACTAAAGAATATTAAAACCTGATTGAATTTAGATTTTCTAGATGAGAATACCGATGACTAATATGACTTATTACAGTCCCTATCTTGAGTAAGACAAATGATATCGAACAAACTATAACAATGATTCTACTTTCACTTTAGTATTATAACGCATATTAACTTTTGATGGACTAAATATGCGGGAATTTGAGAGGCTAAGACTTGACATAAAATTGGATAAAAGTTTACCACAAATTATATAACTCCCTTTAAATTGTAATAGCATCTATAACTGAACTGACCGGAAGTATGAGTGTATTTTATGTATGTTTAATTAGGATGAATAAAGACCAAACAAAGAACTATTAGATAAATACATATATTAATGCCAATTAATTCAAAATTTGATAATAAGTGTTAAGACCTGCAGTGGTTATGGTGCTGCGGTCTTCGGTTCCCTTTCCCAACAGCTAAGCATTATAGCTGCAGCAGGGAGTAGAGGAATAAGATAGATGAAATGCAGTTCCAAAGTGATTCTTCCCAGCAAGTAGAATATCCCCCAAACATGAGCCTAGACTTCATGAAGAGTGTAACAGTAATGAATTTTATTGACACACACAGGCTTTTATGAGAAATCCTCCTGCAAGAGGACCTCCCACAGCAAACAACGACAACAGCCAATCAACGTACAGATTTACAGTAATACACGCCTTCCCTCTGCCTGGGAGATATTGAGATAAGCTAAGGATTAAACCAATTATCTCCAGGCAGAGAGTACTCAATTTCCCCAAAACTTAGAACACCCCCTTCCCCACAAGGTATCTCCACAAATTACATATCCCCTGATAGCCCAGATCTGGGGGACAAACATATCCAAATTTCACCCAGATCGGTTCAGGGGTTCTGAAAAAGTGTGGAGGGTCCCTTTTACCGACCACACACGCAGCTCCTGCCCAAAACAGTTCCATGAATTCAGCGTGTTCGGTCGGTCAATTCACAAATCTGTAAAAAACGAACAAAAGTCACAAATGGATCCCACCGGCTCATAGCAGCGATTGCTCCCCTTGTCCGTTCGCATAGAACTACCGAACGGCGCTTCCCTGGCTATTCAGGAAATACAAGAAGCCAGCGCACGGTAGTTTCAACGGTGGTTCACAAGGTCGAGTGTCCGATTTTAGTTCCAAACACTCGACGACCAAGTCCCTCTGACTTGCCGTTTTCTATCCCACATGGCGTTCGGCTATACGAACAGCGGCCGCCCAGGGAGCACTTAATAGCTGGTTCCTTTGTAGTTAACAAGCCAGGAGGGTGGTTGGCGTTTGGTAGTTTCAAACTAACGAACGGATACATTCACTATACAGGTAGTACACAGGAAAAATACCGAATAAAGAAGAAAATGTAAATTAAAAGTCCATTTTCTTCACAATAAGGCCTTTAAATTAGATGTTATACAATATATAAGAAGAACAAACTTTGTATGATGTGAATATGATTGTTAATACATTGTTATGTGATTGTACTGTGCTCGAAAGAGCTATTTTATATGTATTGAAAAATATGAATAAAAAAATATGAATATCTAATATATAATATTATATATTTTATGTATTGAAAAATTTGAATAAAAAAAAAAGAATTAAAAATAAATAAATGAATAAAAACTTCATACCATAATAGCAGCAGACTTCAAGGTATAAGTTGACATTTTATTGACTAAATTCTTGGGGACAACATGTAGCTATATGTAAACCAATCTTTTATTACTTAACTGGGATTAGCTTGAGAGTTTGGCTAGCTAGTCACCCATCGCAACAGTCACGTGTTAATGAATATGTTGCTAGCCCACCCCAACTTGTTATGGGCACATGCAAATATTACAAGTTTTAGAATGAAATGTTGTATTTCTTAAACTGTGTACTTTGTCTTTAAGAGATATTGCAAACTGACAAGGTGTTAGAAATGGAACATATTGTTTTTCATAACTGTTTCTTTAAGCAATAACCTCAGTGCATAATATGTTTGCGCCATTTTGTCCCAGACGAATTACAATAACAATAATGCATAAACAAGCTTCAAGGCTATGCTACAACTCTTTCAGTACACAATATACTGTGGTAACCCTAAGTAGATAAGGATGTCCAGACTTTAAGATGCCATCTTGAACTAAGTCAGGAAAATTTCCATGACGTATACACCCTTTAGTTATGGCCTTGTATGTTTGCCAAATTAAGGGAGGTCCTAAAATGAATAAAGTAAAAGAAGTGTTACTTTTTCATATTTGAACTACAGTAACCTAAAATGGAGACACCTAAGGTATAAATAGGTGTACTTTTCAAGGTTAAGACACAGAGGAGAGATTTGGAGACAGACGCTGCTCCATCTTAAAATGACAGAGAGGCTGACATGATGACATGTTCAGAAGGGTATGTTAACCTATTAATGATATTTGCAAGCTTTTAGTTGTAAATTATTGTAATGGATTTTATATGTCTATATTTATATTTTTATATAATGAATATCTAAAAAGACAAAACTTTATTGCTTCCAAGACAATCCTTATTTTATATTGTATTCTCAATTATATATATAGATATGTTAAATAGAGGGTCTCTTACACTGTGACAGATCCATCTGTATAGACTGGGATTGCTGGTTTGTCTGTTTTGCCTTTTCGTGGAATTACTCATTCGTATGCCTCTGTTCGTATAATTGACGTTTTTGCCGAACAAAACTACCAAACGGACGGCCACCCAGAAGAGAAGTGTGCTGCTGGTTAACCTCTTGATCCCAATTAGAACGTTGTGGTTAACCGCAGACACTTCTCAATTAAAACCGAATGCAGGGTGGTCGTCGTTCGTATGTCTACCACCAGGCGGCGGCCATTTTAAACAGGCGAAAGACCAGCGGTGTTCGGCCCAGATTCTATGGAACTGAAAACGGACACTTTTTCTGCCGAACACCGCTGAAGCCATGACCTCCCTTCTCAATTGACAGAAGTACACGAACACCGGCCGTTCGGGAGTTTGAAACGCACGAATGGACTTAACCCAGATAGCCTTCCCATGGAGTCAATCGCATACCGAAAGACTGTAATGGACTTCGACTCCATGGCAATTGAACTAGGCATATGGGATCTGAGCGCTATTTGCCAATAATATGCACTCAGATCCAGGCTATCTGGGGATGTATAATACGAATGAGAAATGTTCGACAATTATAAAGTTATGTATTTTTGTGGCGAAACCAACCTCGCCACTATGCACTGGAGAAGCCTGGTTGCCAGCCTCCTGCCATCTGACTATGGCCCCCTTGTGAATTCGTACTTTTGTATGCAATATTTGGGCATGTGACATTTTTATATTGCTGCTACTGGCCCTTTAAGGGCCCTCCGTGAACATATTCTGCCTGTTAGGAATAATGCCTTTTTAAGACTGTGTAGCAAATTGCATTCAGGCTGTATTTAATATTATGTGTTCGGTGTAAAGTGTTATGTGAATGCAGCATTCCCCTGATTGTTCGGTAGAATCACTTCATTCATTATATTGGGTGAAACTACCGAACAACCAGACCACCCGGGAGTAAGTGTGCCTCCAATTACCGTTTGCAACAATGTTGCAAACGGGTAATTGGCAATATGTGTACTGTGTGTTGTGTCCTCTGGGTGGCCGCCATTCGTGAAACGAACACGTGGCGGCGGCCATCTTAAACTCCCGAACAGCGGTGTTTTGCCGTCGAGTGTCTGGAACTAAAATCGGACACTCGACTAAGCAAACACCGCTGAGACCTCCAGACTTCCAGCAATTCGTGCAGAAACTACCGAACGGCCCGCCGTTCGGTAGAAAGGATCCCACGAACAGGGGGATTCATACGAATCCTCCCCAAGCTCCATAACCCAGGCAATTCGTGTGTTTGATTCCCTTTTCTGTGACCGACTGCAGGGCCAACATACATGGAACTATTTTCGGATACTTTTGCCATGCAGTCGGTCAAAACTTTAACCCGTTATAATTCCTGAACCCCTGGTCCGATCTGGGTGATTTTTGGATATGTGTCTCACCCAGATCAGGGCTACCAGGGGATGTAACAGTTAAAGGGGTATTCCTATGTTTAGGGGTACATCCAGTATCCCAGGGAATTTGTGTCTGTATTAATGGGATTATGTGTCACACTAAGGGGAGGAGATGTGTGGGAGGTAACTGGTACATTATTGGCTGGGGTACTAATTGTTGTGGATCCCTCCCTTGCATGGGAGAATGTCTTAAAAGGAGGCTGTGTGAATAAATCCGGAGATTCTGCTTAACCCTCAAAACGAAGTGTCGTCTCGTTATTGGGGGAATTGGATTGTGTGCTGACTGCCAGGAGTGTAAGCCATTCGTATTGCTTTTCCTGTTCGGCTGCTTCCAGAGTTCGTGTATTTCTTGTTCGTGAGTTGGGGATTCGTACAGTTTGGAGTTCGGGAAGTTGGTGATTGCAATAGCTGCTGGTCTATGGGAAAGGGGATTATCGCCTAAACCGATTTTATCCCCTTGTGAGAGAAACGGTCCGTTACAATTTTTATGTGTTTTTTGTGTTGTATTTAAAATGGCGATTTGCCTCTGTCCTGGGAGATAATTGAATTACTTCTCAATTATCTCCAGGGCAGAGGGGAGGAAACCATGATGCATTCTGGGAATATTATGTGCCTGTATGTCCTGAAATGCCATATGTCCATCTGCCATTACAGTCTCCCATTTGGTCCCCTAGGGGAGTGTCCACCAAGTGGGAGACCTGCATAAATACGGGCGGGTAACCCACAGTAAACCCAGTTCATGTTTGACCCTCAATGCGGAGCTTGGTCTCATTATTGGGGGGATTTATTACCGACGAATAGAGACTGCCGGATGGGATTATTAGCCGCTTGGGAGATATATGCGTTCGGCTACTAGCGGGAAGTGAAGTACCCATACGGGTCCCGTTCGGGAGATCAGATCATTCCCCTGCTTGCAATTCGTATAGTTGCAGTTGATACGAATGAAGCCTGCGTTATGGTGAGATGGGAGGATTCACTAAACAGCGGTTTGTCTATTTTATGCTGAGGGTGCCGTTACATACACTAACTATATAAAATTATGGCTGAGATATCTGTATGGTTAACCCTACTAAGTTCTATGCTTTAAGACGTTATACTGGTAAATAAGGGAACCAGCCGCGGTTACAAACTGGAGGAACAAAACACAACCTCTATGACTGTATCTGCCTGCTATGACACAGGTGTAATATGCTGTACATCTAAAGATATATTTCTTCTCTGATAGTTGTCACTTATGGTTGGTGGTATACAACAATGGTCCTGTTAGTGGCCTGTCATCATGTTAGGCCTATGCTGTCCCTTGTTTGTCCAAAGATGTCACAGACCCTAATCTTGTTCCCCTATTGCTCTATGTACAAAGTATAATTGTAGAGGTAACACAGACTATGCAGGATTGCATTGTGCCCCAGTAAAGGAGTCAGGGACCATGGTGGATGGTTGATGGTTTACCAGTACATCCTCTGTACACAATTAGAGAGACAGAGTGGGATCTAGTAATTGGATTCATTGTTCCCCCCTCTGTCTGGAATTACCTGTACCTGATGTCTCCTGTTAATTAGAGTTTGATGTTTTTAATAACGTTACCTGGTGTATGGTGTACCTATAATTGAATTACCTGATTAAAAGCAGTCTCTATTTTGTTTGAGATTTACCAAGTTCTAATTGATTTAATTTCCCTTGGCCCTCTCACGTCCCTGATTGGTCACTGTGATTTATGTGTTATTTGGAGAACTGCTGTATATTCTGTCTGTGAAACACAATAAAGGTGTTTGTGATTTAAGAAGAAGGAGTTTGTGTGTCCAGGTATATTGCTGTTTGTCGTCCACTATAGAGTAGTTACTCATAGAGAACTGCCAGGGAATTAGATAGAATATCCTGTAGTATTATTATTATTGTATATATACAGAAAGGTGTGGAATAAGTGGCACTATATAATTCGTGATATAAATTGGTGAGTATTAGCTGCTATTTACACTCTGTGGGTACTCCTCAGAATCCACCATACATAAACACCATAAAACACAGAAAAAAAAACTTAAGGCCTTGTCGGTGTTTCCACCTATCAGGTCCCCAGTTTTTTTAAAAGAGTGTAGCACTATATTATAATGTGAGGTGAAAAAAGTGTTTTTATAACCCAAAAAACACTTACCCTCTACAATGATCTCGAGATAGTATATACATAGAAAGAAAAACAAGAATATACAGATAATAGTGCAATATGTTATAATTTATGGTAAAGCTGTATGTAAGTGACAAATGTGTCTAAACTCACATTTTTTTGAGCCTTTTCTAGTTTTTAGGCTCTAAACTTCCAAGCGTCTTGTGTCTTTTAAGGTAGATCACACGACCCCTCTCTCCAGGTGAAGGTGTGTTCCTCTCCACAGCACGTATAAAAAAAAACACAGATATGTCGTACTAAGTGTAGTATCTCCAGTAATGGTGATATTTATAAAATATAAAATTTTAAAGTGCTCACCTTTTTTAGAGCCTTTTAGATAACTGGCTCTAAGTGTAACGGCTTGGTGTCAATTTATGGGGTGACACTACCCCTTCCCCGGAATTATTTGCAGGATCCAATGTATGTTGTAAAAAGGGGGATGTTTATTATCATTTACCATTAAAAATATATAAATATATATAGAAATTACTATAAAAATACATTAATAGAAAATAACAAATAAATAAAAGGTTATTAAACAGTATACTAATAAAATATGGGTGGTACAGAAAAATATTAAGTCCACTTTAAAGCCAAAACGCGTTTCGCCGGTTTGTCCGGCTTCCTCAGTCAGCTTTCCAAGTCTTCTGTCGTCTCTCTGTTTAAGTACATTCAAATTCCCGCCAAAATTCTCGTGGTTCTGCGCCGTTCGCTGCGTGGTTAACTTGCCGTCGCGTCACTTCCGGTTTTTCGATACTGCAATGTCCATCATCCTTTGCGCTCCATGCGCGACTTCCGGTCCGCATGTTAAGTCCCATATGTGAAGAACTCCTTGTCTCAAAGTTCTCATTCGAGCCAAATCGGCTCACAAAGATATTACTCAAATGAAGTAAACAGGAATATTAGAAATTGATCATTATTGTTTACTGTTATTTTGATAAAGAAACGAGGTAACACTTATTTCATAAATACAGGGAAAAAGATAAAAATACATCAGTTAATCTTTATTATTAGATACTCTATAATAGATATATGGATTTAAATAGTGTAAATATTGGAAAAGTGAAATGATTAAGTAATGAATTATAAATTTAAAGAAGAAACGAAGAAGTAAATATAACATCTTAATGATAAATGAATATTATTAGGAATAGATAAAAAAATAAACAAAGTGAGAGTGATGCTGGTAAGGTTAATAGTTGTAAAAAATGAATATTAAAATATAAATAGAATTGAAAAAAGTATGAAAAAAATGAGAATAAAATAAAATAAAAATAAGAATAATGGTAATTCTAATGAAAAATAATAAAAATGAAAATGAAGTGAAAATAAAAATAATAATAATAAAAATAAAATAAAACTAAATTAAAGTAAAAATAAAATAAAATTAAAATAAAATATAAATAAAAATAAATATAAATAAAAATAAAATTAAAAATAAAGGTAAATAATAAAAATAAAAATAAATAAAAATAAAAATAAATATAAATAATACAAATAATAAAAATAAAATTAAAAATAAAAATAAAAATAAAAATAAATAAAGATAAATAATAAATATAAAAATAAAATGAAATTAATAAATAAAAATAAAAATAAATATAAAAATAATAATTGAAATAAAAAAATATGGAAAAAAGGAAAAAAGATGGATAATCAGCCAATGGTAAAATAGATATATAACAATAAAGATTAAGTGATAATTTAAAGAAAAATAAATGTTAATCCTGATGATAATAGTGTCCACTTTTCTTTTGTATATTTTTTATAAAAAATGACATAGCTCAAAATCTGCATTTAATCCTAAAGGAGCTAAAGTATTCAGATCAAATATCCATTTAGTTTCAATTTTGCCTAGTTTTTTGATTTCGTCCTCCCCTCGCCAATTCAGTGTAACTTTTTGGATTGCCATAAACTCTAAATATTGGGGGTCTTTATTGTGTATT
Source organism: Pelobates cultripes (assembly GCA_933207985.1). Classification (NCBI taxonomy): domain Eukaryota; kingdom Metazoa; phylum Chordata; class Amphibia; order Anura; family Pelobatidae; genus Pelobates; species Pelobates cultripes. The sequence continues at coordinate 121,354,201 of OW240923.1, read as the reverse complement.
AAACTAAAATGTTCTGAAACGCTATGTTTGTCATAGCCTTTTTTTATATTTCTTACGTGTTCGTTTATTCTTACTTGTAGAGGACGTTTAGTTCTGCCTACATAGAGAAGATTGCATGTGCATTTTAGTATATATATTACCCTTTTTGAAAAACATGTAATCATCTGATGTATTTTGTACTTTTTTTCTCCCTTTTGATCATAAAATTCTATCACGTGTCTTTTAATGCTTTTCATGTTTCGGCAAGCTAGACACTGTCCACAACCAAAAAAACCTTCTTTTTGAAAGAAAGGAGTGGGCATATTGTCTTTTATATGATTATGAACCAATTTTTGTTTTAAATTTGGGGCTCCTCTGTAGATTAATCTCGGTTTCTCTGGTAGTATAGAATGTAACATCGGATCATTCCTTAATATAGGCCAATGTTTGTTTATTATTTTTTTGATTTTATGGCTCTCTTGATTAAAATTGTAGATAAACGGTAAGTCATTATTTTCGTTTAGTTTTTTCGATTTATATTTTAATAGAGAGTATCTCTCCATTGTTTTTACCTCTTTTATAGTGTCTGAAAGGGATATTTCTCCATACCCCTTATTCATAAAATCTTTTTTGATCCTGGTTGCTTGAGTTTCAAAAGTACTTACATCTGTGCAATTTCTACGAATTCTCATAAATTGTGCCTTTGGTATATTTTTTAACCACGGTGAAAAATGGCAGCTATTTAGGTAGATGTAGTTGTTAACATCCACCGATTTAAAATAAGTTTTGGTTTTAATGTGATTATTTTCTATAAAAATTGTTAAATCTAAAAAATTCACATTATCCATACTATAATCTGTAGTTAAGATGACCCCCCAATCGTTCGTATTTAAAAAGTTTAAGAACGTTTTAAGAAGATCCTCTGAACCATCCCAAATTAAAAATATATCATCTATGTATCGTTTGTAGGTAACGAGGTTTGCTCCCCACTCTTGATTATTGTCGATGTATTTCATTTCCCAGTATGCCATAAATAGGTTGGCATAACTTGGAGCGAAACTCGTTCCCATAGTGGTACCAACCTTTTGTAAAAAGAAATCCTCATTAAACCAAAAATAATTATTTTGTAAAATAAGTTCTATTCCTTCCAAGATAAAATTTGATTGTTCCTCTGGATAAATGTTCTTTTCTGTGAGGAAGAATTTAACTGCCTCCAATCCTTTTGTGTGAGAGATGATGGTATAGAGAGAACTGACATCTGCCGTTACTAGAATGTAGTTGGGTTTCCATTGTATATCCTGTAGTACTTGTATTATATTTAGTGTATCTTTAAGATAATTTGGTGTCTGTTGTACAATGGGTTGTAAACATTTATCCAGGTATTCCGATAGTCTACTGGACACAGAATCAATTCCTGAGACTATCGGTCTACCCGGAGGTTTAATGGGGTTCTTATGGATTTTGGGAAGATGATAAAAAACAGGAATTTTTGGTTTGATGATGTTGAGGTATCTGTATTCTTTTTCATTCAATATTTCTAACTCTTTTCCTTTGAGTAATAGCTTATCAAATTTTGTTTTTATAGTAAATGTAGGGTCTCCAGATAATTTGATACGTTATAGTGTCCCCTACCAATCTAAGGCCTTCTTGTAAATAATCAACTGTTTTCATAATGACAATTCCACCCCCTTTGTCTGCCGGTGTCAGGGTCTTACCTGAGTTGGGAGTCTGTAGCGCAGATATGATGCTCACCCTTGCAGATAGCCACAGGCCGAGGTGGTCAGGTAAGAATTCACCTGGCCTGTGGGTCTGTGCACGGGGGCTGTGCAGGATGCAGTACCAATGCGCAGGACAGGCAAGGACTGAACCAGCAGGATGGTCGAGGGATAGCCGAGGTCAAAGGATGCCAGAGGACAGGAACAACGAGGAGTAGCCGAAGTCAAGGGATGCCAGAAGTCAGAATAAACGAGTCAGGAAGCCGAGGTCAATAATGCGAAGTGATGAAACAGGAACACTGGAACAAACAGGATCAAGGACTTGACCCTGAGCACAGGGCGAGGCTGGGTTTAAATACCCTGCTGATGATTGATCAGAGTCAGGTGAAACACAGCCAAGTCAAGGTGCAGCCCCCAGAGTAGTAGCCATGTCAGGATGAATAGGATTGGAATCAGTCTTCACAGTAAATAACTGCTGTGGCTCAGAGGTAGAAAGCAGGACCAGGACTGAGAAGATCCCCGGTTCAAGTCCCCTGTTGGGAACTCCAAGAGCGACCACGTCTTGCCGTCTGTCTATCAGGTGAGAACCGTGACAGTACCCCCCCCTTTAAAAACGACCTCCGGGCGTGAATGGGTTCTTTGTCAGCATAGTACACCTCTCCAGGGTCACTATCTGAATCCAGTGAGTCCCCATAGTCAAACTCCCCAGCAAGGATTCCCTTTACAGCTTGGGAGTCCGCAGTACCAGCTTCTGGTACGGCTGGAGAATTGTCCAAGTCTTTTAGGTTCCGGGTACAGGTGGCAAGCACTTCCAAAACTTCGGCAGGAGCAGTGTTCGCAGCTAACAATGCTTTTTCGAACATATCAAGGTTTTCTTTACGGACTATAGTGCCATTAGAAGCAACGGCACAATCCACAGGTAAAACCTCTTCGGGCGGGCAGGAAGTAGTGGTGGTATCACAGGAAGCAACTTCGGGAGTAGATGCAGGAGGCTCTGGAGCAGGGGATGGAGGTTTTCTCGCGGAAGCCAAGCATGTGCAAGCACAACGGCTTCTATTTGGCTTTTTAGGCTGGTATGCGGTGTACACAGGGCGAAGGAAACTAGTACCAAGTCGGAGAGCTGGAGGTCTAGGAGGGCGAACAGGACAAAGCGTGATGAAGTGCCCTTTTTCTCCACAGTAATAACATAGGCCATAGCTTCTCCTTCGGTCTTTTTCCTTAGGTGTCACTTTGCAGTGGACGAGTCCTAATTGCATAGGTTCCACAGGGTCAAGTGGAACACCGGATACCTCTGGAGTTTTCCTGGGAGCTGGAACATAAGGAGGCATTTCTGGGGCGTAGTGGTGGTACTCGGTTTCTAGGTTAGGAAGAGTCTGAGATTTTTTAGTACGTGGAGCTGACTTGGCCACAGTGGTCTTACATTGTGAGTCCATAGCAGTACTAAAGGATTCCCAGCTGACCAGGACAGGACTCTTCGTCTGCAACATTTGGTGAGCCCAAACTTTGATGCGTCCAGACAACAGGTTGATAGCCGCTCTGACCCTGATGAATTCTGTGGCATATGTTCGAGGCTTTAAGGAAAACAACACCTCACAATCCATCTTGAAAGACTGAAAGGATGTGCGGCTACCATCAAATCGGTCGGGCATGATGACAAACGGTTCAGGAAAAGCTGGTTCCGGGGCTGGATGTACTGCGCCTTTAAGGAATAAAATTTCTTGCTGCAGCTCCGAAACAGTCTGGGCCAGGCTGGACACACGCTGGGTCGAGGGTGAGCACATCTCTGCGGACTCCATAATGGTCAAGTCCTTATGTCAGGGTCTTACCTGAGTTGGGAGTCTGTAGCGCAGATATGATGCTCACCCTTGCAGATAGCCACAGGCCGAGGTGGTCAGGTAAGAATTCACCTGGCCTGTGGGTCTGTGCACGGGGGCTGTGCAGGATGCAGTACCAATACGCAGGACAGGCAAGGACTGAACCAGCAGGATGGTCGAGGGATAGCCGAGGTCAAAGGATGCCAGAGGACAGGAACAACGAGGAGTAGCCGAAGTCAAGGGATGCCAGAAGTCAGAATAAACGAGTCAGGAAGCCGAGGTCAATAATGCGAAGTGATGAAACAGGAACACTGGAACAAACAGGATCAAGGACTTGACCCTGAGCACAGGGCGAGGCTGGGTTTAAATACCCTGCTGATGATTGATCAGAGTCAGGTGAAACACAGCCAAGTCAAGGTGCAGCCCCCAGAGTAGTAGCCATGTCAGGATGAATAGGATTGGAATCAGTCTTCACAGTAAATAACTGCTGTGGCTCAGAGGTAGAAAGCAGGACCAGGACTGAGAAGATCCCCGGTTCAAGTCCCCTGTTGGGAACTCCAAGAGTGACCACGTCTTGCCGTCTGTCTATCAGGTGAGAACCGTGACAGCCGGTTTGATCACTGCATTTTTATCTTTTTGGAGGGTTTTTAAAGCTAGCCATTCTTTTTTATTTAAATTCATATGTTTGTTGTTTTTAATTTTGATCTGATTTATGTCTTGCATTACTGATTTTTCAAAAGCAATCATTTCTTTGGATATAAAATTCGTAGGGAAAAAAGTAGATTTGTTTTTAAGATCTGTATGAACATATTTGGGGGTGATGCTTTGAAGTACCGGTTTTTCTGTTCTTATAAAGCATTTTTTTTAAACATAATTGTTTTTTATATTTATTTAAATCTATAAATACATCAAATTTGTTTAAAGGTTTAGTGGGCACGAATTTAAGTCCTTTGTTTAAAATGTTTTGGTGTGTCTGTGGTATTGGATTTCCTGTCAAATTGAAAATAATAGATTTGGTTTGAGTAATAGCTTTTTTTATCTTTTTAAGCGTCTTTCCTCCCTGGGTTCCTCTCCTCTGAAATTCCTTTGTCTTTTTGGAGGAGTATGTAGAGGTGAGGATGCACCCCTGGTGGACTGACCAGCTTTGTATTTGCCTTTTTGGCGTCCCTCCTGAAAAAAATCATTATCGTCTTTATGTCCATTAGATAAAGCTTCAAATCTATTTGTGGTGGGGATATAGGTTTTTTGGATCTCCTTTATGTGTCTTATGGGAGAAGGTGATCTATCTCTTTCTCTTCTTCCTGAATTATTTCTATCGTGATTTTGTGTCTGTATAATTCTTCTGGGTCTTGGTTGTTGTGTGGAAAATCTTGTATGGGGTGATCTTGTGTGTGTGTGATACCTCTCATATGGTGATCCTCCCTGTCTCGGACGTGAGTGTGTCCTGTTTCTGTTTTGTCGGTCATCATATTTTACTGCATTAGCATAACTCATTATTGGATGATGTTTTAAATGCTCTCCATTGTTTTAAATTTTGATATCTCTGTGTATTTATAAGTTTATTTTTGACCGCATAAGTAGTAACCTGATTGTTGTCATAATCATATCTATCTCTTTTATATTTTTTCTTTTTTATATTGATGGTTTCAGTTTCTGTTCTTTCTACCTGTTTTTGAATGATTTTAGTAATTGTTTCATACTCTTCCGAGGATGTATTATTTAGGAGTACATTCTGGGTCTCATTTATATCTTTATCCAATTCTGACAAAGTGACTTTCCTTCTTTTAATAATCATTTGCATAGTTGTAAAAGAGAAATTCTCTAGCATTTCCTGCCATTCATCCATAAATTCTTCCTCTCCTTTATCAAAAGTGGGGTATTTGTTATATCTCAAACCTCTAGGGGTAATTCTCTCTTTTAAATATTTCTCTAGAGTAGCTACTTCCCAAATTATCCGAACCTCTTGATTCATTGCTTTGGTTAGTTTATATTGACATTCTCTAAGGTCACAAGAATTTGTTTGATTTTGAGAGCTATGGGTTACAGTTGGAGTATCAAACATTGTATCTATGTTTGTACAGTAGTTTTTTCTCTTTTCAAAGAGAGACATTATGAGCTGCCTCCACACCAGGAGGGGTAAGGTACACAACAAAAAAATATATATACAGTAAGGTGTGGAATAAGTGGCGCTATATAATTCGTGATATAAATTGGTGAGTATTAGCTGCTATTTACACTCTGTGGGTACTCCTCAGTGTAACGGACCGTTTTGCATAAAAGGGGAAAAAACCGCTTAGACGATAATCCCCCTTTTAGAGACAGGCACAGCTACTGTAGAATCACCAAAACTCACGAACTGAATACAAGTGAATGCTCCAAACTCCCGAACGGCATACAAGGGAATAAGGTAGCACTTCAAATAAACGAACAGGAACCATACGAATAGCTGCTAGCAGGCGAACAGGAAAAGCTTCCAAGCGGCTTACACTCCTGGCAATCAGTCCTTAGCAGCATACAGTAAATCCCCCCAAGAACGAGACAAGGCTCCGTGTTGAGGGTCAAGCAGTGGTCTGTTTAATGAGGGCTACCTGCCCAGCTTTTATGCAGGTCTCCCACCTGGTGGACACTCCCCTAGGGGACCAAATGGGAGACTGTGACAAGGGACAGACAAGTATACAAAAAGGACACACAGTCACAGTATATTCCCACAATGCATCCTGGCTTCCTCCCCTCTGCCCTGGGAGATAATTGGGAAGTAACTCAATTATCTCCCAAGACAAAGGCAAAACTCCATTACACACGTGGGAACACAAAACAGCATTATACTTTAAAATACATAGAGTAACATTTACTACATTAAACACAGGCATGTAACACATCCCCAGATAGCTCAGGTCTGAGTGCACATTATTAGGTGAATGGCACTCAGACTACACGAATACAGTTCAATCGCCATGGAGCCAAAGTCTTTACAGTCAGTTTCATACGAATGGGCTCCATGGGATTCCTATCTGGGGTATAAGACATTCACACAAAAATACCGAACACCGGGTCATTCGTGTGCTTTCACCGAACAAGAAGGGAGGTCGGCGGCTTCAGCGGTGTTCGCGCAAAACTGTGTCCGATTTTAGTTCCATGAAAATAGAGGCGAACACCGCTGTTCATTCGTATGGTTTAAAATGGCCGCGACCTCGTGTTCGGGATACGAACGGCGGCCACCCAGCGTTCATCAATTAAGCTGCGGTTAACCGCAGCTTCAGGGAGGTTAATTGCCGGCACACTCCAGCTCCCAGGTGGTCCAGTCATTCGTACGGTTGTTCGGTAGATTGAAACTACCGAACAACCGGCAGAAAAGCATGAATACAGGCTTTTCTGCATGGAAAAATAAAGTCTTTTAAAAGGGGGCCATAGTCCAAAGGCAGCAGGCGAGCAACCAGGCTTCTCCAATGCAATGTGGCGAGATTGGTCTCGTCACATCTCTCCCCTTTTCCAAACAGACTAACAGGGTATCTGACCTCCTGCCGGTCAGTGCCCTTGTTAGTCCAGCAGCCCACCCACAACAAATAATCAACAGCACAGCCCACCCACAATAAATGGTTACTACACCTGGGTAAAGGGAAGCTTGTCCATGTCCAGGTGCCTCACCACGGCTGTGCTGGGTACGGGTACGCTGACTTGGTGGGTTGCTGCGTGGGCAGAGACCAGCGGCACTCTGCCCTGTTGCCAGCGCTACTGGGAGGGTAGCCTGGTGGAAGCCTGGTTGTTGGAGGGGGAGACCGACTGTCTCCCCTTTAAATACACCGCTCTGCTGCTGCTGCTGGAGACTGACTGTCTCCCCTTTAAATACACCGCTCTGCTGCTGCTGCTGGAGACTGACTGTCTCCCCTTTAGATGCACAGTCCTGCTGCTGGAGACCGACCGTCTCCCCTTTAGCTGCACAGTCCTGCTGCTGGAGACCGACCGTCTCCCCTTTGGTTACCCATCTCTGCTGCTGGAGGGGGAGACCGACTGTCTCCCCTTTGGCTAAACAGCCCTGTCGCTGGGGGGCAGGACCGACCGTCCCTACCCCCTGTGCTGGCAGTGTAGAGACTACGGTCCCATCTGCACGGTTGTGGGGCTTACTGTCTCCCCTTTGTACATTAAGCTGCCGCTGGGGAGAGGGGGTAACAAGCTCCTCTCCCATACATACTTCCAGCTGTGGGGGAGGGAGACCGACTGTCTCTGCTCCCAATACAGAGTCCTGCTGCTGGGGAAAGGGGACTGGGCTCTCTATTCCCGGTAGGACACTCTGCCGCTGGGGAATGGAGACTGGGCTCCCAATTCCCAAAGCATCATACTGCCGCTGGGGAATGGAGACTGGGCTCTCCTCCCTGGACTTCCCACTGCCTTCCCGGCATATCACTTGGCTGCTGGGGGGCAGGAACAACTACCTCTGCCCCCTGTAACTCAGCCTGCCGCTGGGGAATGGAGCTCAGGCTCCCAATTCCCTGCAATATCTCCCGCTGGGGAATGGAGCTCGGGCTCCCAATTCCCTGCAATATCTCCCGCTGGGGAATGGAGCTCGGGCTCCCAATTCCCTGCAATTTCTCCCGCTGGGGAATGGAGCTGGGCTCCCAATTCCCTGCAATTCATTCTGCTGCTGGGGGACAGGAGCGACTATCTCTGTCCCCTGTAACTCAGCCTGCCGCTGGGGAATGGAGCTCAGGCTCCCAATTCCCTGCAATATCTCCCGCTGGGGAATGGAGACTGGGCTCCCAATTCCCAATAAATCACACGGCCGCTGGGGAATGGAGACTGGGCTCCCAATTCCCTGCAGGACCGGTGGAGAGACCTCGGTCCCATCTCTACCGGCCACCTGGGGTTCTTCCCAGAAAATATCCACAATGTCTTCCCAGCTGAATGGGTCTGGTTCTGGCTCTGTCACCTTGCTGTCCTGCTGAATCTTCTCAATGGAGTGGAAGAGATCTCGGTAGTCCTGCTCCAGTTCCCACTCCAGGGTTGCTAGGTGAGCCAGGTCTTGCTCAATGTCGTGAGTGTCGCCCCAGTCATACCTGCTCTCCCTCCACTCCAAGAGATCACTGAACCGGGCTTGTGTAGGGCTCCCAAATTCAGGCTCTGAAAAAGCCTCCCATAACAAGCCAGGACCATCAAACTCCCCTCCCTCTGGCTTGTCATGCTCGGCTGTCCAGGGCAGGTACTGTGCCCCATACCACCAAAGCGCCTGGTATGCATCTTCCAGCCAAATCTCCTGCCATACCCGGTGCTCCAATTCCTTCACCCATTCATCTAGGGGCTGCTCTCCCAGGAAGGGCATCCGCAGGGCCACTTGCTTCTGCAACCGCTGCTCTTCACTGGGAGACTCTCACCCCGCTGGTACTGTACATTATCCAGGGCCTGGTACCAGATGCCTTTCCTTAATGCATCCCGGCCATCCAGGTCCTCCTCCTCGTATGACACTGCTGGTTCCATGCTGTTGCTGTCAGGGTCGCTGTACTCAGACATGCGTTGCCCTCAAATTGTAAATCCAAGGAATGGTGTCGCCTGTAGCTGTCCTGTAGTCTGTGGGAACGATCCCACCGCTTGCCACCAATTGTAACGGACCGTTTTGCACAAAAGGGGAAAAAAACGCTTAGACGATAATCCCCTTTTAGAGACAGGCACAGCTACTGTAGAATCACCAAAACTCACGAACCGCCAATAAGTGAATGCTCCAAACTCCCGAACGGCATACAAGGGAATAAGGTAGCACTTCAAATAAACTAACAGGAACCATACGAATAGCTGCTAGCAGGCGAACAGGAAAAGCTTCCAAGCGGCTTACACTCCTGGCAATCAGTCCTTAGCAGCATACAGTAAATCCCCCCAAAGACGAGACAAGGCTCCGTGTTGTGGGTCAAGCAGTGGTCTGTTTAATGAGGGCTACCTGCCCAGCTTTTATGCAGGTCTCCCACCTGGTGGACACTCCCCTAGGGGACCAAATGGGAGACTGTGACAAGGGACAGACAAGCATACAAAAAGGACACACAGTCACAGTATATTCCCACAATGCATCCTGGCTTCCTCCCCTCTGCCCTGGGAGATAATTGGGAAGTAACTCAATTATCTCCCAAGACAAAGGCAAAACTCTATTACACACGTGGGAACACAAAACAGCATTATACTTTAAAATGCACAAAGTAACATTTACTACATTAAACACAGGCATGTAACACATCCCCAGATAGCTCAGGTCTGAGTGCACATTATTAGGTGAATGGCACTCAGACTACACGAATACAGTTCAATCGCCATGGAGCCAAAGTCTTTACAGTCAGTTTCATATGAATGGGCTCCATGGGATTCCTATCTGGGGTATAAGACATTCACACAAAAATACCGAACACCGGGTCATTCGTGCGCTTTCACCGAACAAGAAGGGAGGTCGGCGGCTTCAGCGGTGTTCGCGCAAAACTGTGTCCGATTTTAGTTCCATGAAATTAGAGGCAAACACCGCTGTTCATTCGTATGGTTTAAAATGGCCGCGACCTCGTGTTCGGGATACGAACGGCGGCCACCCAGCGTTCATCAATTAAGCTGCGGTTAACCGCAGCTTCAGGGAGGTTAATTGCCGGCACACTCCAGCTCCCAGGTGGTCCAGTCATTCGTACGGTTGTTCGGTAGATTGAAACTACCGAACAACCGGCAGAAAAGCATGAATATGGCTTTTCTGCACGGAAAAATAAAGTCTTTTAAAAGGGGGCCATAGTCCAAAGGCAGCAGGCGAGCAACCAGGCTTCTCCAATGCAATGTGGCGAGATTGGTCTCGTCACACTCAGAATCCACCATACATAAACACCATAAAACACAGAAAAAAAAACTTAAGGCCTTGTCGGTGTTTCCACCTATCAGGTCCCCAGTTTTTTTAAAAGAGTGTAGCACTATATTATAATGTGAGGTGAAAAAAGCGTTTTTATAACCCAAAAAACACTTACCCTTTACAATGATCTCGAGATAGTATATACATAGAAAGAAAAACAAGAATATACAGATAATAGTGCAATATGTTATAATTTATGGTAAAGCTGTACGTAAGTGACAAATGTGTCTAAACTCACATTTTTTTGAGCCTTTTCTAGTTTTTAGGCTCTAAACTTCCAAGCGTCTTGTGTCTTTTAAGGTAGATCACACGACCCCTCTCTCCAGGTGAAGGTGTGTTCCTCTCCACAGCACGTATAAAAAACACAGATATGTCGTACTAAGTGTAGTATCTCCAGTAATGGTGATATTTATAAAATATAAAATTTTAAAGTGCTCACCTTTTTTAGAGCTTTTTAGATAACTGGCTCTAAGTGTAACGGCTTGGTGTCAATTTATGGGGTGACACTACCCCTTCCCCGGAATTATTTGCAGGATCCAATGTATGTTGTAAAAAGGGGGATGTTTATTATCATTTACCATTAAAAATATATAAATATATATAGAAATTACTATAAAAATACATTAATAGAAAATAACAAATAAATAAAAGGTTATTAAACAGTATACTAATAAAATATGGGTGGTACAGAAAAATATTAAGTCCACTTTAAAGCCAAAACGCGTTTCCTCAGTCAGCTTTCCAAGTCTTCTGTCGTCTCTCTGTTTAAGTACATTCAAATTCCCGCCAAAATTCTCGTGGTTCTGCGCCGTTCGCTGCGTGGTTAACTTGCCGTCGCGTCACTTCCGGTTTTTCGATACTGCAATGTCCATCATCCTTTGCGCTCCATGCGCGACTTCCGGTCCGCATGTTAAGTCCCATATGTGAAGAACTCCTTGTCTCAAAGTTCTCATTCGAGCCAAATCGGCTCACAAAGATATTACTCAAATGAAGTAAACAGGAATATTAGAAATTGATCATTATTGTTTATTGTTATTTTGATAAAGAAACAAGGTAACACTTATTTCATAAATACAGGGAAAGAGATAAAAAAATACATCAGTTAATCTTTATTATTAGATACTCTTGGAAGTTTAGAGCGTAAAAACTAGAAAAGGCTCAAAAAAATGTGAGTTTAGACACATTTGTCACTTACATACAGCTTTGCCATAAATTATAACATATTGCACTATTATCTGTATATTCTTGTTTTTCTTTCTAGGTATATACTATCTCGAGATCATTGTAGAGGGTAAGTGTTTTTTGGGTTATAAAAACGCTTTTTTCACCTCACATTATAATATAGCGCTACACTCTTTTAAAAAAACTGGGGACCTGATAGGTGGAAACACCGACAAGGCCTTAAGTTTTTTTTTCTGTGTTTTATGTTATTATTATTATTGGTATTTATATAGCGCTAGCTTATTCGGCAGCGCTTTACAATAAAAGGGGATTTTAACAAATGAGACAATAACAAAATGTAACAGGAATAATAGGTAGCTGAGGACCTGCTCAAACGAGCTTACAGTCTAGGGGAAGTGGGGTATAAACACAATAGGAAGGGTATTGAGGGAGACAGCAAATAGACATGGTGGGAAAGTAGCAGAGCTGGAGGTGAGAGTGGAGTGTGGCCCTATAGGAGAAAGCGAGAGGAAGGTTTGAGAGATAGAAGTTACTCTTGGATGCCATAGGCAATCCTGAAAAGATGGGTTTTGAGGGGAGAGTCTGACAGCGGTAGGCAGGCTGTTCCAAAGGAAAGGAGTCGCCCGTGAGAAGTCTTACAGAACTTGCAGTAAGGGTGCGAACAGCAGACAGGAGAAGGTCATCAGTAGAGCAGAGAGACCGAGAGGGGGCATACCTATGAATCAGGGAAGAAATGTAAGATGAGCTAGAGTTGGTTAGAGCTTTATAGGTAAGGGTTAGTATTTTAACAAGCCAGTGTAAGGATTAACGGAGGGACGAGGTGTGAGGAGCGACAGGAGAGAAAGATCAGCCTGGCAGCAGCATCCACCACAGATTATAGGTGGGCAGTACTGCTTCTGGGGAGACCAGTTAGGAGAGAATTACAGTAATCCATGCGAGAGAAAGGGGCGTATGTGGGCAATGTTTTTAAGTTGTAATGAAAGGTTTTAGCAACAGACTGAACATGAGATGCAAAGGTGAGGCCAGGATCAAAAGTGACACCAAGACAGCGAGCTTGAAAGGATGGCGTGAGGCAGGTACTGTTAACCTGCAGGGAGAGGGAAAGACAAGGAGCTCAGTTTTAGAGAGACTGAGTTTCAGAAAGTGGGAGGACATCCAGTCAGAGATAGAAGAAAGGCAATTCAACAGAACTGTAAGCAAACTGTGGTTATTTTACCTCAATGCTTCTGTTCTATTCAGAATTTAGTGACAAAACATCAACGTGCTTATCACCAACCAGTGGATTGTGCGGAACTCACAGTCAAGTTGCAAAACATTCCAAAACAGCAGAGTTGGGAAGATTCTGCAGTTCATCAACTCTTGCCTAATTTTTTAAAATTATTTACAATCCAATGTTTAAGGTATAAATAAGGTATAAATACATAATCTTATACAAAAATAAAAATAAAAATAATCCTAATCATGTTATTAACTATTATACATACATCTCTTCCCCATCTATATCAGTCCATCTCCAAATCTGTATTACACTTACCCCTGTGACAAAACCCCTATTTTGCATTCCCAGGAAAGCATTCTCTTGCTCAGTTCGGGAATCTGTTTAAACTTCGTTTTTATGTTACCAAAGTTGACCAACTGCGAGCCTTGATTTCATAGAACTGTTTTGGGCCTAGGACCATGTGCGCGGTAGCTCACATAATTGACTTCCATGGAAATCTTGAACCCCTGAAAAGATCTGTGTGATTTTTGGATATGTTGGTCACCCAGATCGGGGCTATCAGGGGATGTAACGTTTATGTATTCTTAAGGTACTTTTGGGGTTTTTGTATGTTTTTCTGTGCCTGGAGATAATGGAGTTTGTACAGTAGTTCCTGACTCAATTATCTCCCAGGCACAGGGGAGGGATTACCCTGTTTTGTGTGAGAGTGTCATGGGCGTGTATTCTGTGTCCTTGTATTGCATAAAAGGAGGCCATTGATCCTGGATTAAACAGATCATTTTACCCCTTCATGTTTGAGGGATAGGGAGCTATATTCACACTTATAATCACTACGGCGCTTGGGACTTGGGAGATTCTTCATGGATGTACTCAGCTGGAGTACTGGGATCCATTACACCCCGTCTCTATATCATTTCATACAATTCATTATAAATTTTACAGGATTATGCACTAAACTCCCAATTATCCGAAATTGGTATCTCAGTTGCACAATTGAAGGTAACCAATCTGTGCCTACAGGTGCTGCCTCCCTGGTACATGTTTAGACAGTTAGATAAGGCACAGGGTTCTAGCGGGTAGGTCATTGCACTAAGGGGTTAAAGGAGCCAATATTGCTAGTGGGGTTTCTGTTTGTCTTACCTTTAAAGGTACACTGTAAGACCAGGAATGCAAACATGTATTAAATCTAACACAAACATGTATTCCTGATCCTCCTGCCCCCCTTTGCCCTTCTAAATATAGTAAAATCTTACCTTTATTCCAGACTGCCACTGCTGGCTCTGCCCCTACACTGCCTCCTTGGCTGACCTCATCAGACGTGTTGATCAAAAGTCAATCACAAAGCTTCCCCATAGGATTTTCTTAGATTGTCAAGGAGGCAGATCAAGGGCAAAGCCAGCACAAGACATACACATCCCTGGCCAATCAGCATCTCCTTGTAGAGATACATTGAATCAATGCATCTCTATGAGGTATGTTCAGTGTCTCCATGCAGAGAGTAGAGACACTGAATGTCGGTCACACTGTGCAGCACTGCCCCAGGAAGCACCTCTAGCAGCCATCTGAGGAGTGGCCACTGAAGTTATCACTAGGCTGTAATGCAAACACTACATTTTCTTTGAAAATACAGTGTTTACTGCAAAAAGCCTGAAGGGAATGATTCTACTCACCAGAACAAATTCAATAAGCTGTATACTATTCAATAAGCTGTATACTGTACAATAAGATGCAGTTATTCTGGTGACTATAGTGTCCCTTTAAAATGTTTTCATAATGTAACTGATATACTCGACGTACTGGAGTATGTACTGTTCCTACCCCGTGATTTCCTTGCTAGTCACTTTATTATTTCATTTATGTTATTAGTCCTACGGGATATATAATTCACATCTAACTCTTGGCATGCTGTAACATGGCTGTCATTTGGAACTGCAATACATTTGTTGTGAATTGTTGTATGTGGTGTACACGTTTCACCTATTTTATGTCTAGGTTTTTTGTTTTTTTCCAGTTATAGTTTTCATAATTTAAATAGTACAAATACTTTGCAATGTGCAGCCACATTATCAACTCTCATTTTTTAATGTTAATTATTATATTCTGTGCATTTAGTGTTTTTAGATGATTACTGCATCTACAGTATAGATTCCAGCTTTAAATTAGACTAATATATGTTTAACCACTGGAGGGAGCTCTATGCAAATTATTCCAGTGTAGTCTTGCCTTATACCTATGTACGTTAGTCACTAAAGAGAGAATTTCATATTCAAGGTAAAATAGCTGAACTACAAACATTCTCAAAATCAGAGAGGCCTCCAGTTCTTTATTTCTCAGGTTTTATTTTTGATATGCAAGAAATACCAAAACACTACAATGCCACAACATGATGAGTAAAGCACAAAGACGACAAACACATTAGAACATTAGCGTGGGGGGGGGGGGGCTATGTATCAGTAGCACATTTTCATTCAGCCTATTCTCAAACCCGGGAAGCATAAAACTTCAAAGCGGACGGTTTGGGATGCACCAAATCCCTGGGAGCGATGTGGCGCGACCCTCCAGCCCTAGGCCAGATTATAGAAAACAAGAAAATCTTCAGGCACTCGCGGAATTAGAGCCAGAGGCAGATTTATTGGATAAAAAGGCAAAGCAACGTTACGACCTACTGAGAGGTCTTTATCAAGTTTAACTGGATTTGAGTGTAGATATTTTTCTCGGTATCCTAGGCTGGATTATCCTCGAGCCACGGACTCAGGGGCTCAAAGAGTAAAGTCCTTCTCCAAAGAGGAAAGACAGGAGGCCGGGATGGTGTGTCTCGGCAGAACAAGACTTTTGCTAAATCTTTAACATAAATGTAAAGAAAATAGAATATCCCATGAAAAATCATAACACAAGTTATCAGAGAATTTAAAGGTTTCTTTCAATGGTTTCATTTCCAGAAAAGAGATCACCCCTCACACATGAGAAAACGATACAGAAACGGTGTTTCATTGCCCACCGTCTCTGTGTACATTATCTATGCTGAATGTTAGACGTAAAGGACAGAGCTTACAAAACGTGCTGACCAGGAGCTAAGATGGAGGCACCCAGTTACGGGGAAAGAGGTGTGGATTTCTACATAAATATACATAAAAAACATAAACATAGTATTAAAATCCTACTCTCTGTCACGGATAGCAGGGTCTCTTAGTGTCCCTTGGTCACCGCTTCTCTAATCCTCGAGCTGGTCCTGGATTCAGTGGCAGCATACAGATACAGTGATTATAGTCCTCTGGAACCTTGTTAAATTCCCCCATATAGTGGACAACACCAGTCGTATTGGGCAAAAACAAGAGCACTGTTTATTTCAGAGAAAACACATGTATTTATTCCCCTACACACATCATGGGGTCTTCAGCCAAAACAATGCAAACCACTCCCTGGTGTTTGGGACATTATTAGGTCAAGACATGGTAAGTGAATTTCCTGCTGCACATCAATACACATTGCTAGGGGCGTACACAGAGCATTTGGCACCCGGTGCGGATCATATGTTTGGCACCCCCCTTATCCCCCACCCCCTTTAAAATGTAAAAATCACTCTCATATTTTCTAAATGTTTTCAAGAATATTTAAACTCCTGCACCCACCCTTCACAAAATCCCTGCACCACTCCTTCAGAAATAAAACCCTGCATACCCCTTCCATAAAAATAATGCACGTCCTCTTCACGATAACCCTGCACCCCCTTCAGAAATAAAACCCTGCACCCCTTTCACATAAAATGTATGCACCCCCTTCACAAAAACCCTGTATCCCCCTTCACATAAAATGAATGAACCCCCCTTTCACAAAAGGCCCTGCATCCCACCCACCCCCACATTTTCTACTCACAATTATAGAGGACTCAAACGGTGGAGAATGCTGCTCTCTTTTCTTCCGGCCCCACTACTGTCTGCAGTGCCGTCCTCACATAAGAGCGTGTCCTTCCGCTACTGGAAATCTGTGAAGGCGGATAGGCAGCACCCATCGGCAGCACGGCGGTGTAAAGTTACGTGCATCAACACTTCTCCCCCGCTCCTCCACATCACTTCACTAGTATAGTGCTGGCCAGCCGCGGCCCGCATTATAAGTATGTATGGGGGGAGTTGACACTCACATGGCACTCCCACAGTGCGTAGCACCCATGGCAAATTGTCCCTCCACCCTCCCATTAGTACGCCACTGCACCAGAGACAAGTCACAAGCAAACACAGCGCTGCACATTACACGGGGCCTCATTAGCATGGCTCTGCACATGGGCTGCCCTGGAGGAACATTTAACTAACATGCTCCCTTTCGGAGATGTGCTTGTCATTGGTGATGTCACTACACACCCCCTTCTGGCTCCACCCCCTGCAAGTGGGCCTCTCAGGTTTAACCCCTTCAGGACGGGTGACGGACGAGGTCCGTCACACAGGGGAGACCCTTAACGACGGGTAACGGACCTCGTCCGTCACGCGGTAAAATTAACCCCGGAACGCCGCTATCGCGGCGATCGCGGGGTTAATGGTGCTCCCGGTATGCCTCTGCATTGGAGGCATACCGGGAGCACCCGGTCAGGCTGCCCAGCACATGTGCTCGCTCTGACCACAAGTCTGAGCGAGCACATGTGCTCTCTATACTCACCTACCGGCTCCCTGCACTTCCGGGTTCTGTGTGAAGTGCAGGGAGCCGGATCAGTGCTGATCCTGCCCCCTGCTGTAAAAAAAAATAAAGTTTATTTAAAGTCCCCCCCCCCTTACCCATTTTAATAAAAAATTAACCCCTTCCCTGCCAATTGATCACTGACTACAGTGATCAATTGGCAGGGATTACATTTTACTATGATCTGATTTTTTTTTTTTAACCCCTGAGGGTTAATTCTTTTTTTTTTTAACCCTCAGGGGTTAAATTAATTAAATTAATTAATTAAATTATTTTTTAATTATATATTTAGATAGCTGGGGTGGGTGGAAGTTAGTGGGGAATTGGGGGATTTGGCGTTAGGCTAACTAGGGGTTAACGTTAAAAAAGTTTTAAAAGAAACTTTAAAAAGTTAAAAATTAAGCTTAAAAAAATGTTTTAATAACATTTAAGTAAAAAAAACAAAAAAAACACACTTTACCTAGTCCAAATAAAAATTAACCCCTTCCCTGCCAGTCGATCACTGCCTACAGCGATCAAATAGAGATCACAGTATTATACTGTGATCTAATTTTTTTTAACCCCTGAGGATTAACTTTTATTTATTTTTTTAACCCTCAGGGGTTCAATTTATTTAATTAATTAATTTAAATATTTTATAACTATATATTTTGCTAGCTGGGGTGGGTGGGAGTTATGGGAAAATGGGGAATTTACTGTTACTGCTGCGTACTGCTAGTTAGGGGTTAACAGTAAAAAAAAAAGCTTAGAAAAATGTTAAATCTGTAAAAAAGTTTTAAGAAAGTTTAGGAAAGTTTAAAAAAAATTTATAAGCAAAACAAAAGTTTAAAAACTAGTTTTTAAAAGTAAAAAAGTTATAAAAAGTAAAAAAATACATTTTAAAAACGCTCATTACCACTACACCTGGAACAAACTAGAGAAAAAATTATCCCACGCCAAGGTTCAAAATATGCCTTTTGAATTACCCCAGGGTGTATTCTTTAATAAATAGTATGTGTTTGTGGGGAAGTTTCAATAACCAACCGTCTAAACTACTCCAAATTGGAACATGGACACAGCGTAAAACTTCAAAGTTAGAAAAAAACTGAATGGCTGCGTCTCAAATGCGCCCCTTCAACATCCACATATACCTGGCAAAGGTACATACGGGGGTATTGCTGTACTCAGCCGACATAGCTGAGCAACATATGAAGTATTATACAGTCATAGCACACATAAGGTTTGCAAAATATGCTGCGCAAACTCACTTTGTATGTCAAAAAGGCAGAAAAAATGCTTATTACCACTACACTTGGTACAAGCTAGCGGAAAAATGATCCCACGCTAAGGTTCAAAATATGCCTTTTGAAATACCCTGGGATGTCTTCTTTAAGAAATGGTATGGCTTTATGGGGAATTTGGATTATATAGCCTGGTAAAATACTCTAAAATGGGACATAGGCACAGCATAAAAATTCAAAGTTTGAAAAACACTGGAATGGCTGTGTCCCAAATGTGCCCCTCCGATGTCCACACATACCTGGCAAAGGTACATACGGGGGTATTGCTGTACTCAGCCGACATAGCTGAGCAACATATGAACTATTATACAGTCGTAGCACACATAAGGTTTGCAAAATATACTGTGCAAACTCACTTTGTATGTCAAAAGGCAGAAAAAACGCTTATTACCACTACATCTGGTACAAGCTAGCGGAAAAATGATCCCACGCTAAGGTTCAAACTATACCTTTTGAAACACCCTGGGGTGTCTACTTTAAGAAATGGTAAGCCTTTGTGGGGTAGTTTGAATTTAAAACCTGCGAAGATGCTTGGAAATTGCACATAGGCCCAGCGCCAAAATTCAAAGTTTGGTAAAAACGGATATGGCTTGGTCTCCTATATGGCACTGTAGCTTCACAAAATAGTGCCAAAGACATTCATATGGGGTGTCATTTTACTCAGAAGACTTAGCTGAGCATAATTTGGGGGGTTTGAACTTAGTGGCACATATGAAATATACAAAACGCCCAGCAAAAATGCAATCCGTATGTAAAAAATGCACAAAATTATTTTTTACCACATACTTTGGCATATATTGGTGAAAAAATGGGGGCATGTTAAGGCACAATATGCACCTTATAAGATACCCTGGAGTGTCTACTTTTACAAATGGTAGGCCTTTGTGGGGGTTTTTTGAACAGTCAAACTGTTATAATACCCCAAATGGAAGCTAAGGCTCATTAAATCCATCTCTCAAAATTCTACTGTGAATAATGTAAAGGACAGGTCTCCTATATGGCACTGTAGCTTCACGAAATAGTGCCAAAGACATTCATATGGGGTGTCATTTTACTCAGAAGACTTAGCTGAGCATAATTTGGGGGGTTTGAACTTAGTGGCACATATGAAATATACAAAACGCCCAGCAAAAATGCAATCCGTATGTAAAAAATGCACAAAATTATTTTTTTACCACATACTTTGGCATATATTGGTGAAAAAATGGGGGCATGTTAAGGCACAATATGCACCTTATGAGATACCCTGGAGTGTCTACTTTTACAAATGGTAGGCCTTTGTGGGGGTTTTTTGAACAGTCAAACTGTTATAATACCCCAAATGGAAGCTAAGGCTCATTAAATCCATCTCTCAAAATTCTACTGTGAATACTGTAAAGGACAGGTCTCCTATATGGCACTGTAGCTTCACGAAATAGTGCCAAAGACATTCATATGGGGTGTCATTTTACTCAGAAGACTTAGCTGAGCATAATTTGGGGGGTTTGAACTTAGTGGCACATATGAAATATACAAAACGCCCAGCAAAAATGCAATCCGTATGTAAAAAATGCACAAAATTATTTTTTACCACATACTTTGGCATATATTGGTGAAAAAATGGGGGCATGTTAAGGCACAATATGCACCTTATTAGATACCCTGGAGTGTCTACTTTTACAAATGGTAGGCCTTTGTGGGGGTTTTTTGAACAGCCAAACTGTTATAATACCCCAAAATGGAAGCTAAGGCTCATTAAATCCATCTCTCAAAATTCTACTGTGAATACTGAAAAGGACAGGTATCCTGTATGGCACTGTAACTTCACGAAATAGTGCAAAAGACATACAATGGGGGTGTCATTTTACTCAGCAGATGTAACTGAACACAAAATAAAACTTTGAACAGGAATAGCACACATCAACTTTACAAAATATACACGAGAATTTCTCTGTTATAAGTTTATAAGTTTGTGTGCCAAAAACCAAAAAGAACACAATTTTACTCCAATATTTAGCAGAGGTTGGCGGTGAAATGGCTACGTAGAAAGTGTCAAAACAACCTTAGGTAAATAGCCCGTGATGTCTACTTTATATAAATATATACTTTTGTGTGGCAATTTTGTTTTCTTTTATGGCTATTAAGCTTACAAGACAAACATACCAAATTCTAAAATCGCTCCACATTAAAAGTTTATTTTACTCCTTGTGCTTTGTGACCTGTAACTACCAAAAAAAACTTAAAATCCCAGACACATTATATATTCTGTAAATCAGAACAAATAAATAAATTTATTTTTAATTACTTTCCTTAACCTGCACTAATTATGCACACATTATTATTGCAAAAACTGTAAAAAAAAACAATGTTTTTCATTTTTTTTGCATTTTTCTGTATTTTTTTTATAATAAGTAAGCATTTATATATATATATGTTATATCAAATTAAAGCCCTTTCTGTCCTTTAAAAAACAGTATATAATATGTGCAATAAATGAGAGAGATGCAAATTGCAGTTGAACGCAAACAGCAAGAAAATGCAAAAATTGCTTGTGTCATTAAGCGTAAGTCAAGCTTCTGAAGCTGTGTCCTTAAGGGGTTAAAAATCCCCGGGTCCATTTTTTCCCAGTCCGGTCCTGAGTATGCATGAGTGAATGTGCGTGTGTGTTGGTACAGGGTCGGACTGGCAATCCAATAATATATTATAAGTTAATAAAAACATCTCATTAATATATTATACATATATAATACAGATATATTTTAATTCTAAGTGTATTCTGATATTAATATATATATATATTAATATCAAAATACATGAACTATTAAATTATATATGTATCATACATTGTTTAAATACTTTATTTCAAGTATTTAAAGAATTTTCTACTTTTTGTCAGTTCATTCTTTAGTGAATAAACCGTTTTATTAAGGATTGTAGAAAATATGACACAAAATATGTATTCAAAAAGGGGCAACAGTTTCTTCTAAATTAAACTAACCCACAATATCATTGCATTTCATATCTCAATGTATCATTATGATTAGAATTTAATTAGCACCAACATATTCTACAGCACTTTACAATTAAAAATAAAACCTACGAGGTCTGAATGGAAACTATCCAGCCATGTGATACGAAAAATAGAGGCATTTATTAAGTTACAAGAAACATTATACATGGGACACCTTGGGACCTCGCATAGTTCTCCCAGTATCTCTTCCACTGTTCAAAATACTCTGCAAAATCCTTGGCTGGAATCGCCATCAGCTGCCTCGTCGTATTTACCTGAATGTCATTGACGATCTGAAATCTTTTACCAGTGAATGGTGCTTTTAGTTTTAGGAAAAAACAGGATTTGCAAAGCGCCAAATCTTTCAACACATTTCTGACCATTTGTGAAGCGTTTGTACCACATTTTTATTTGCACTCATTGCATCGTCCCCGAAAGCCTTCTGAATCATACAAATATTTTCCCTGGAGGAATGTTCAATAATACATTATAAGTTAATGAAAACATTTAATTAATATATGAATTATATTATTATAGTATATATTAATATCAAATTAAATGAATAATGAAATTATATATGCATAATACATTGTTTAAATACTTTATTTCTAACTTTTAAAAACTTTTTACGACTTTGGGGGTCTGCCTGACAAACCAAACAGTCCCCCTGCAGGCAGTTCTATAGACTGGCATTCCTGCAATGTGATCACATGACCCGCCAGTGCCAGACAGCCAGTAGGGGACCCCCCAATAGGGATCGCCACAGATCACGGCCAAAGGTAAGTCTGCAGGGACTGGGGAAATGAAAACCATTAAGGCATACCATGTGTGTGTAGGGTGGCAGGAATGCCCTGATGGCGTTAAGGGGTTAAAGAAAATGTGTTTTTCAATTTAGTTTTTAACTATGAAAAAGATATTCAGGTCTGCAAAATACACATGCTAATTTGCAATGTGCACATTTAATATAAAATAATAAAGAAAGATAATAAAGATATAATAAAGATAATAAAGAAGAAAATTGTCATATCATAACGCTCAAATATACATATGTAAAATGCCCTAAAATTAGACATCAGGCCCCAGGGAGAGCGCGGAGCTTAGCGGACAAGCGCACATGTATGAGTGTGGGAATGGGTGAAGCATGATTGGCTATGTGCTACGTGTGGGAGTGTGAGATGTGAGGAAGTGGGTGGTGACAAATTAGACTGACTTAGGAAGCGGGCGAGCAGCAGTTTCTGTGAAATCCTCCTGTTTCTGGGCCTGTAGGTAATTTCAGCCTGTGGCTACGGATATTGAATCCATCCTGCGCTAGTTGTCCACAATTCCAGTGGAATACATTTCTGGCCTTTGGAATAGACAAAGTAGAGAGACACTGGAGAGAGGGGATGTGACGGTCTGAGAAAGTGTCACCATCTTGCATACCCTTTTCCCATAAAATAATACGCCAATAATACACAGGTTCCAATATCGCTGGTGTCACATAATAACCCACACATAAGCCAAAGCTTAATGCTGGAACAAGACTGGTTTAATGAGAACACAGACATTCAATTTATACAGGGCATTACTCCTCCTCTGAGCCAGCGAGATAATTGAGTTTAGAGAACATACTAAATTCAATTATCATCTGGTCAGAAAAAGTAAAATTTTTCACAATTTCTGGAAATACCCCCAAAATACATAAGAACCCCACACAGGTAACCTGTCTCTGTGGGAGCAACATATTAAAAAAACACAGCCAAATCCGTTCGGTAGTTACTGAACGGCACCACAAAGAGAGTTGACCGGTCTGCCACGAGGTTGAAGCCGGGAAACAGTTGTGATATTAACAGTGTGATATTAATACCCATTTTTTTGAGTTGCCGAATTATAAGTCACATTCAAGAAGGATTCCTATATTTGTGATATCAATATATTTATATATTCACATGTGTTTCACTTGTGATTTGGTTTTATACATTTTTTTATTCTTTTTTGTAAAAGGTTCAGCATGACAGTCGTATACTATACAATTAATATTTATTTGTCTATATGTATATTATTTTATTCATTTTTGTTTTATTTATTATACATATCATTTTTTTTTTTTTTTCTAATATAGTTATAATGTTTGTGTTAGTACATTACTGCTATGTTCTCCCTTAAGAATAGTATCATATTGTAATGCTTTGATACACATAATACTTCATTTCCCACAGTGCCCTCTATCTATGAAGTGATTTCAGCATGTATTCTTTGTACCGCCGTCAACCGGAAGTGACATCGATTACACGGAAGTTCTATATGCGTTCCACAGTGAAACGCACGCCATCACATGCCGCGAGTTTGAGACAAGGAAAACAGATATATAAGAAGAAAATGACAGACTACAATTACATATCCCGGAGGAAGTCCAGAACATGACAAAACGCGTAGGACTGTGTATCAACATTGTTTTTCTTTTCATTTCTGTTTGTTTTTATTGCATCTGTGATCCTGGGATTTTTTCCTGCAATCTGTTGGAGACCTGGATACCACCGCTTGTGTGGAGACATTCTGTCTGTCATTTGACGTTCTGTAAGTGCAATTTGTATCAATTCATTTGTTACATTTATACAATCTGCACTATCTTTTCCTTTTCCTTTCTTATTTTGAGCTATTGTAAGAAGATATACCTGTATGAAGATGTTTGTTTCTTTAGAAGATCTTCTCCACCAGCGGATTTACCCCATTATTGAGGGAGACATGCCTGAATTTTCTAACATCTAGTGAATTCTCTACCAACCCCCACCCCCTCTCTTGTGCTGATTGTATTGCACTATATTCTCTTTTTGCTCCCCTAGATGTACATTTTCATAGTGTACTCCACCGATTACTGTCCAGGTTGTACCATTTTATTTTTCACCTTGGTTTTTGGTTTTCTTTGTATCCTTAAAAATATAAATATAACATAGTACATATGTGACGGAGCTCCCTGTACCCCTGGTTGGGTACTTCCGCTAAGGACCTCTTCTCAGCTGGAACAGGGGACAAACCGCAGCACTTCTGCTCAAAGTCGCCGTGGCTTTACTGAGGCCCTGGAATCGCTCTCTCCTGGAGATGAATGGGGAACATGCTCTAGACACCCCCAGTCCTGGGAGCTCCAGTCCATACAAGGACTTTCCCCATTGCATCCAGGGCCGGACTGGCCCACCGGGATACCGGGAAATTTCCCGGTGGGCCGCGGCACATGGGGTGCCAGCCCTGCTCCCTTCACTTTAATAATATCGCGGCCGCATGTCGGTGTATCAGCTGTCACTATCAGTGAGTGTGCCGGCCGGCCGCTTAAGCGATCCGGCGGCACACTCACTGATACTGACAGCCATGCGGCTGTCAGCACAGGAGGTCTGAGGGAGGGGGCGGAGCTAGCTACCATGCTCCCTCGCGGTTCCCAGAATTCCCAGCATCTACACATCATAGAGTAGGGATTACTGTATGATGTGTAGATGCTGGGAATTCTGGGAACCGCGAGGGAGCATGGTAGCTAGCTCTTCCCTCTCCCTGAGACCTCCTGTGACAAGGTCAGAAGGGACACAGAAGGGAGGGGAGACAAAAAGAGGGGAAGGAGGGGGGGACAAATGGAGGGGAATGGGGGCAAATGAGAGGGAAGGGACAAAAGAGAAGGGAAAAAAAGAGGGAATAGGGGACAAAAAGAGGGGAATGGGGAGACAAATAGAGGGGTAATAGAAACACAGGGGAAGGGACACAGAGACTGAGGGGTAATAGAAACACAGGGGAAGGGGGACACAGAGACTGAGGGTAATAGAAACACAGGAAGGGGGGACACAGAGACTGAGGGAATAGAAACACAGGGGAAGGGGTAATAGAAACACAGGGGAAGGGGACACACAGAGACTGAGGGCTAATAGAAAGACACCAGGTTGGGGTGGACGACCAAGAGGCAGAGGGGTAATAGAGAGACCTAGGGCAAGGGGGGACACAGACAGATGGGGTAATAGATAGACAGGGGATGGGGGGACAAAGAGAGGGGTAATAGAGAGACACCAGGGAAGGGGGGACAAAGAGACAGAGGGGTAATAGGAGGTTGGGGGGACAAAGAGAGGGGTAATGGAGAGACACAGGAGAAGGGGGGACACAGAGACAGAGGGGTAAAAGAGAGACACAGGGAGGAGATTGGGAAGAGAGACACACGGAAGGTTTGTTGGGGGGACAAAGAGACATACAGTAGGGAAGGGGAACAAAGTGGCACAAGATTTGTGGGAGGCAACGCTGGGCTGGGGAAAAAGAGACAGAGAGTGACTGGGAGAAGAGAAAGAGGCACACAGAGTCTGGAGTTAGAAAGAGACACACAGATGAGATTTGGAAGGGGAGAAAGAGACAAAGTGGCTGGGGTTAAGAACAACACAAAAGGGGCTGGGGAAAAGAGAAATACAGAGGCTGGAGAAGGGTAAAAAGAAACACACAGGGACTGGGATGAAGTAAAAGATGCACAAGGGTCGCTGTAAGAGAAAAAAAGGAGACAATTGGAGACAAGATATACTAAACAAGGTAAAGGTAATAGACGTAAATTGATGTGATCCTGACAGTAATACACACATATATATGAAGGTATATTGATGTGTGTATTAGTAACATATAATTATGCCTATAATATTTACACATATAGTAATATACATTTATTTATGCATAATACACACATAAATGTCATTAAATATGTCATTATATATATATATATATATATATATATAATGAGCATGTATTGGCCCTGTCTTGTTGCTAGTTGCATACTCATGCACAATAACGTCATTCAAAGTGAAGAGCGCACCCATGGAACTTCAAAATAAAGAAGATCAATTCATTTTTTTTAGTTGTGCAACTGCAGACATTCAGCATTTCAGTCCCATTACTAAAATGTCCTTAATAGGCCAAAGTAGTTGTACTGAAACATTACATGCAAATGTACGTCTACTTAAAATAAAGGTGCTCTTTTGTTTATTTTGAAGCCCTATATGCGTTCCTTCGTTGGAGTAAGAGTTTTCAATTTCAAGTTATTTTTTCACCCTCTTTATCAGCACACTATGCTGGCGCAACGCATTATTGGGCTGGTATAGAATTTTTTTCGAGGGCTGATTTTAGGTCCCAGTCCGGCCCTGATTGCATCCATCTGTTGCCATGGCAGCTGGGGCGCCGGGCGGCCCACACAGCTCACACAAGCAGAGACCAGCAATGCATCCAATAGAGCCAATCCAGAGGTGCGGGCGGAGCCAAACCAGCAGCGGGAACGGAGCTTAACACAGCCCCCAGCCGTTGCTGCTACTGCTGCCCATGGAGGGGAAGCAATGAGTCCCTGCTTCCCCAACTAACAGACTTTAGGGAGGGACTTCAGCGAATCCACTCCTCCTCCAGCCCATACTGTCTGTAAGTAAGTAAGTAAGTGAGATAGAGAGAGTGTGTGTGTGTGTGACTGTTTGCCTGTAACAGTGTGTGACAGTCTGCCTGTAACTGTGTATATGTCTGCCTTTTTTTCTGAACTTATAGTGTGGTGGACCTCAGGTCCGAGTAATTCCGTTAAGTCCGCTTCATTGATGCCACATGGAACCCTGGAACGCTTCACCCCCAGTCGCCGAAGCTTGACAAGGGTCTCTCTGGACTTTTCCACCTGGCCAGGATGCAGCTATCTCCATCCAGGCAGGTATCCACACCTCATCCTGCACTGTGACTAGCTTCTGCCTTTATAAAGGCACTTGTTGCTCTCAGACCTACATCTATTAACATTGTCCCATGGCACCGTGCAGCCAGCCAACAGGTTTGAACATTCTGTCTCCCATAGGGAAAGCATTGGATTGGCCTTAGATCGCCAAGGAGATGGGGCTAAACGTCAGGCCAATCAGCATCTCCTCATAGAGATACATTGACTCAAGGCATCTCTATGAGGAAAGTTCAGTATCTGCGTGCAGAGGGAGGAGACACTGAACGCAAGTCACACTGTGCAGCACTGCCCCAGGAAGCACCTCTAGCAGCCATCTGAGGAGTGGCCAGTGAAGTTATCACTAGGCTGTAATGTAAACACTGCATTTTCTCTGAAATAAAGTGTTTACAGCAAAAAGCCTGAAGGTAATGATTATACTCACCAGAACAAATACAATAAGCTGTATACGATACAATAAGCTGTATACGATACAATAAGCTGTAGTTGTAATGGTGACTCTAGTGTCCCTTCTAATTTTTAATGCTCCAGCAAATAAAGTAGTTATGGTTTCTCCCCTCTGACTGTACCTGCGTTGTGGTAATGCCTGTTAGTAATGCGCCCAGTTAATTGCTAACACTTCATCTTGCCGCTTTCATCTAAAAGGCCAAATCTCTAATGTCACGTATGCTGACACTCTGTAAAATGTATTATTTAGTAAAATATTCCTTTCTGCAATTTGCAAATATTAAAACAAATATGTATTTAATTTTTAATCATTCCATTATTAATTAATATTAGTTATACTCGATAGATATAACGTCTGTTAGATGTTTAGCAGAGAGTTCCCCTGTTTGGTATCCTTAAATATGGCAATCGATAGTGAATTAGGTTATCTACCAAAAAGCTGAACGATTCAGATTGTGTGTGGTTCGTGCGATGCACCGGGGTGGCACCAAGCACAGAGTGTTTGGGGGCAGCAATAGTTTGTTGTTTTGGTTGAAGAAATCCTTTTACCTGCCCCGGACGTATTATCCCCTTTAGGAGTTTGGACATTTATGACTGCCACCTTCATTCATTCCCCATAGGGAATAATGGATCTTTGAGTTTTAGAAATTTTAGAAATCATCCGAATCAATATTTTACGAATTTTGTTCAAACCGAAAATCAACAATTAATGAAACAAAACAATGTTTTTTACCAGTGGTGAAGCAAAACATCTGTACTGTTACTGCAGTCATTCATGTGGATTTGCAAACAGACATATTTCAGCCTGTTTAAGAAAGACATGCAGATAGAGCTCAGGCGGGCTTAACAAACACACAAAGCAAATTCTACCAGTGTGTAACCAAAATGAGTATGTTTATAGATGGACCCTGTAATACAGACAGGGAGGAGATGGATTCTGGCTACACGAGGAGTTATATAGAGAGGTCACAGCATCCAGTCTGCCTTTTTGTCTTTGTCACTTACACAGACTGTGCTCGTTCTCTATCTGTGCCTCTCTCATAGCTCCTAACGTCTAACAATAGCTCAACCTTACCATCCTCTTTGCAGTTCTCCATCCTATCACTCCATCATTCCTTCTGTTATTTCCATTTCTCTATGGACCTATTCCTGTCCACAGCCTGAATTAACTTTCTATCCAACACCACCGCCAAGGCTCTGAAACCAGAATCCTTGTACTGGTTTTTATTTTTGCCTTTTAAGCATTCTACTTTCTTATCACAGCACAAACTAACCCTTTATTGGGGAGCCCCTCTGTACAACGCTCTACATAGCGACCTTCTTCCAATTCGAGTGTTTTTACTCCCCTTTGGCCAGCCGTATTGTCCTTGTTTCCTTGCCTACGTTCTCTCATTTCTTGAATTATGGATACCTCTTACCCTCGTGAAGAACTGTTTCTGACACAGCCTAATAAACCGGACACTGCTCATACCGTCATCACCATTGGTGCACCTGCACCTCCCAGAGATCACCTGCTATGGTCCTTGTGTAATACTTTGTACCTGAATCTCTTCTGTCTTGGATTTATGGCATTGATCTACTCTGTTAAGGTAAGGCTGATGGATAGGAACAAATTGGGCAGAGGGCAGGAACATGATTGGGCCATGAGACGTGAAGACCAGTAAATATAGGGAAATTTAATTTTGTTTTTTAATCTGTAAAGACATCAATGTACCTTGTCCTTAAAATCTCCCTTTAACCAATTCTACCACTCAGGAACACATTCTGAACATGGGAGTTTCATTTAGGACATGGTGAAACGTTACTTGGCAAAAGTTATAGCAATTTATCATTCGTTACTATTTATTACTTTATCAGGGAACAGGGCATTTTAAAAAAGGGTGGAACTCGGTGATTGGGAATTTCTAATCGGTTCAAGAGTGTAGAATGTGTTTTAAATGAATTTTCATTACTATATACACCTGTTTGTAAATTACATGGTCTCAACGTTAATTCTGACATTCACAACTTTTAGTCTTAGTTAAAATTACATTTTATGAAAGATATTATACTCTTTCTTATGTTTTTGGCAACTGTACTTCTCAATAACATGTTAGTTTTGTAGCAAGAATAGTGTCATTGTTAACTAAATTGTATTTATTTTAATCAAAGCTTTCTTTTTTAACTTTCAAAACTCTGACAATTTCTTCCTGATTTAATCAAATGAATGCATATAATTTGCTTTCCCATCTAGGCCAGAGATCAGAAAGTACAAGGGGATGAGCAGACTGCCCGACGTTATGGTCAGAAGGCACGATGTTACAATATCCTGGCTACAGTGTGGAACGTCACACTTCCTGTCCTGCTTGTAGCACTAGT
>OW240923.1:121304181-121315508 GCA_933207985.1 Pelobates cultripes | reverse complement strand
GTTTATATTTATCCAGAATTGTTCTGGCTGTTGCTTTATAACATGATATGACTTTATATCTTGGTTTTTCATGTAATGAGATATATCATTAGTGTGTAACCATTGAATAAAGATTTTTCTTTTGTATATAAACATTTATGGTTGTGCTCCTTACTCAGTTTGTAATATCTGGAAAAGGGGGCATACTGTGGGTGCCAGGGAGACCTCAGATCATATGACTGGAGAGGGGGCATACTGTGGGTGCCAGGGAGACCTCAGATCATTTGAGTGGGGAGAGGGCATACTGTGGGTGCCAGGGAGACCTCAGATCATATGAGTGGAGAGGGGGCATACTGTGGGTGCCAGGGAGACCTCAGATCATATGACTGGAGAGGGGGCATACTGTGGGTGCCAGGGAGACCTCAGACCATATGAGTGGGGAGAGGGGGCATACTGTGGGTGCCAGAGAGACCTCAGATCATATGAGTGGGGAGAGGGCATACTGTGGGTGCCAGGGAGACCTCAGACCATATGAGTGGGGAGAGGGCATACTGTGGGTGCCAGGAAGACCTCAGATCATATGACTGGAGAGGGGGCATACTGTGGGTGCCAGGGAGACCCCCAGATTTTGTATAACCCTTCCTAATTGGTTTTACTATAGTCGTTGCTAAGGGTGGGCTTTTGGGGGCCGAAGCCCTGTATGTGGGTCTCTTTATCACCTGATCATGTGCTTACGTACCTTACAATTACAATTATGTATGTAGAGCCAACATGTTCTGCAGACCTGTACTATAGGAAACAAGACAAACATTTAATTCAAACAAAACGTGTATGACATACAGGAACAGAATAGGACCCAGCACGTATCGTATTTGCATATCAGTAATAACTATCTTTCTTAATATTGCGGGGCACAGTGTGACACCATTTGTAATACAGTATTGCTATATTTATGTTTGATTGTTGTACCTATCTGTGTTATCAAGCATCATACATCACTGGCATAGAAGATCAAAGGACAATGACAGGATAATTATAAGGATAAACACTCATAAATGATATTTTAGGAACTGTCTGTAAAAGCAGTCCTGGCATTCTGTGTTTAAAGAGGGTATCGTGCTTGTGGTTTGCTTCCAGCCCTCTGCCTGAATCTCCGAGCTCTCTGCTCAGATAATTAAAGGGCCCACATGGCTATATATTGCCTTGGTAAATTGTTCCAGATGTGGCTCACAAGCCATAGAATGTTTTAAAAACAGCATTGGAGCATCTTGATTTTATGGTTCTCAGATTTGTTGGCTTATACAGTTACTCAACGGGATGAAATTTTTTTTATTTTTTTATTTTTTTATAAATACTGCATATTTAGGTTATCTATTCCCTATTTACCAAGAATTGGTAAAATGTATATTAAATGTATATTGTCGAGATTCAATGTATTAGCAAAATGTAAGAGAGAAAAAAAAATCAACTAATGTGACCCAAAACTGCAATCTATGGTAAAATGTAGAGATTTAATTAATACTCCAAGGACCATAGTCATAGCGCTCTGTAATGGTTATTGTGGGACAAGTGTCCTGGTGCCCCCACCCCAATGTAAGGTGTTAAAACACTTTAGAACAGGTTTACTCTTATGTCAGTCACTTCCTTCCAGCTTACTCTGCACAGGAGGGAGGAGGAAGACCGACTGTGTGTATTCCGTGAGGAGGGGAGAGCCAGACCAACACCCATCAACCTCAGCCACCTCCTGCACCCAAAAGGTAAGAAACAAGAGGGTGGCTGAAAAATAAGCTGCATGTGTGTATGTCAGCATGTATGTGTGTGTATGTCAGCATGTATGTGTGTGTGTCTGTATGTCTGTGTGTGTATGTTTGTCTGTATGTCTGTATGCATCCACTACAAATGCACTAACACACACAGTGTCCACTTTACACACACTGCATCCAATACACAAACACACACTGCATCCACAAAACATACACCCTCTATCAACTCTACACACACTGCTAAATAGAAAACAGAAGATACTAGTGTGTGACGAAGTGCCCTTCACCACTTAGTCCTGGAGAGGCTTGCTTGCCAGCCTCCTCCCCTGTGACTATGGCCCTGGGGCGTATGGCCCTTTAAGCACATTTTTGGGACATGGGGAAAATTGGGACAATGCCCCTTTAAGACGGTGTCCCCAGACTTGTTTGGGACACTGCCCCTTTAAGCCTGTGTCCCCAGTGTCCCCAGACTTGGTTAAAACCCTTTGTTCCAGTCTATTTCCCACTTGGTTCAGTAAATGGGGCTTACTGAACCAAGTACCACACAGGCGGACCACCCAAAAGTGGAAGTGTGCAGGCAATTTACCTCCCAAGCTGGGAGCCTGCTGTAGGTAAATTGCCGACCACTTGTTAATTCGAACGAGGTCAGCGGTGTGTGCAGCCAAATTCATGGAACTGAAATCGGCTACACATTTCAACGAACACCGCTGACCTCTACCTTCTCCTGCACTTCGACACTGCGGCTGGAGACTAAGGCTCGTTCAGGACAATCCATGGAACTGTTTTGGGCATGAAAATGTGCTTGCAGTCGGTCATAAAGGACTTTCAGCTAACTTTTTAAGTCCTGGACGGATTTGGCTGCATTTTGGTTATGTTTATATTTAAAGTATGCTGGTTCTGAAAATGTATGTATGTGAAGATTGGATGTATATTTTTTAAGTTACAGTGTATGTGTAAAAAGTATATTTTTCCTGCCTGTGATAATTACATTAACCCATTGTGTGCAGTAATTATATAACAGGCAGAGGGGAGGATTTTGTGGGAGTGAATGTGTGTGGTTTTACTGTGTGTCATAGGCGTGCGCAGCCTATTGCATTAGGGTGTGCACCCTAAAGCACAAGCACACGCCGCATATATATATGTATGTATGTATATACACACATATATACACACATACACACACTGCTGTGTGTGTGTGTGCTGTGTGAGGGTGCTGTTAGTGTGATGTGTGTGTGACGATGCTGGTAGTGTGCTATGTGGGTGAGGGTGTTTGTGTGTGCGTGCTTGTGAGGATGCTGTTAATGTACTGTGTGTGAGGGTGCTGTTTGTGTGTGCACTTGTGAGGGTGCTGTTAATGTACTGTGTGTGAGGGTGCTGTTTGTGTGTGAGGGTACTGGTAGTGTGCTGTGTGTGTGTTTATTAGGGTCCTGTTTGTGTTTGTGAGGGTACTGTTAGTGTGCTGTGTGTGTGTGAGGGTGCTGTTTGTGTGCTGTGTGTGAGGGTGCTGTGTGTGTTTGTGAGGCTGCTGTATGTGTGTGTGGGTGCTGTATGTGTGTTGGTGCTGTGTATGTCTGTGGGTGCTGTATGTGTGTGGGTGCTGTGTATGTCTGTGAGTGCTGTGTGTGTCTGTGGGTGCTGTATGTGTCTGTGGGTGCTGTGTATGGGTGCGTGCTGTGTATGTCTGTGGGTGCTGTGTATGTTGTGTGGGTGCTGCCTGTGGGTGCTGAATGTATGTGGGTGCTGAATGTGTGGGTGCTGTGTATGTCTGTGGGTGCTGTATGTGTGGGTGCTGTGTATGTCTGTGGGTGCTGGATGTCTGTGGGTCGTATGTCTGTGGTGCTGTGTGTATGTCTGTGGGTGCTGGATGTCTGTGGCGCTGGTCTGTGGGTGCTGGTGCTGTATGTCTGTGGGTGCTGTATGTCCGTGGGTGCTGTATGTCTGTGGGTGCTGAATGTGTGTGGGTGCTTTGTATGTCTGTGGGTGCTGAATGTGTGTGGGTGCTGTATGTGTGGGTGCTGTATGGGTGTGGGTACTGTGTATGTCTGTGGGTGCTGTATGTCTGTGGGTGCTGTATGTCTGTGGGTGCTGTATGTCTGTGGGTGCTGTGTATGGGTGCTGTGTATGTCTGTGGGTGCTGAATGTGTGTGGGTGCTGTGTATGTCTGTGGGTGCTGAATGTGTGTGGGTGCTGAATGTGTGTTGTATGTGTGTGGGTGGGTGATTGTGGGGTGGAAGTGGGGGTACATTATTTGGTATCCCCCCTCCCTTCTTACCTTTTGTAGGGAGGGGGGATCGTGCTGCTGCTTCCTTCCCTGGTGGTCCAGTGGAGGAGGGGATCCTTGCTGCTGTGATCCCTGGTGGTCCAGTGGAGAGTGAACTCTAGCCCCCTGTGGCGCTAGAGTTCACTCTCGCGAGATTTGAGCATTGCCGTGGCAACGCTCATATCTCGCGAGAGGAACCCGGCGGAGCTGCCGGTGTTCTATCAGTCTGGTATACTCCGTCAGATTGCTATACCCACGTCACTTCCGGGGAGGGGAATCAGCTGTCTCCTGTGCTGCACATGCGTGCTAGCACTCCTGCTACTACTCCACAGCAAGGTCCTGGAAGGTAAGTAAAACTAGTTTTACACTTTCATTATAGTTAGTGCATTCACTAAGCTTAGGCACACGGGACATTTAGGGTTAAGTGAGGGTACAAATTAGGGTTAGGTAAGTGCTTCTAACCTCTCTCACACTCTATTCTTACCCTAACCCTTGGGGTAAGGGTGAAAATAAAGTGTGAGAAAGCACTATTTAGTGATATTCCCCTAATGTGAAATATCACTAAATAGGAACAAGTCCCTAATCCTAACCCTAATTTGAACCCTAACATTAACCCTAAATGTCCCATGTTCTAAGCTTAGTGAATGCACTAACTATAATGAAAGTGTAAAAGTAGTTTTACTTACCTTCCAGGACCTTGCTGTGGAGGAGTAGCAGGAGTGCTAGCACGCATGTGCAGCACAGGAGACAGCTGATTCCCCTCCCCGGAAGTGACGTGGGTATAGCAATCTGACGGGGTATACCAAACTGATAGAACACCGGCAATAGCTCCGCCGGTCCTCTCCTGCCTCCCTCCCTGCATGTGGGTCAGTGGGGAGGGAGGCTGAGAGCAGAGCCGGCGCTCGGATAGCGCCGGCTCTGCATGAGCCGACAGGGGAGATCCTGAGATCTCCCCTGCCGGTCTCAATACACATAGGCGTGCCGCGGGGATTAGGGTGTGCCCAGGCACACCCGGCACACCCCGTGCGCACGCCTATGCTGTGTGTTACGTGTTTTATTGGTTATTTTACAAAACCCTGTAGGGGGTACTGTATCTGTAAAACCTGCATAAAAGAAGGACCTTTGGTGCCAAGTAAAACAGATCTTCTTGACCCTCAACACGTAGTCTTGTCTTGTGATTGGAGGGGACAGCTATATTAACACTGGGGATTGCTATGCTCTTCATACTCCCTTGAGCTTTAAATCACCCAGCTCTTCTAAGAGCTGTTCCTGATACGCTCTCCTGGAGGAGAGGTCTTCCACACACAGTCCTGGATGCTGGAGGTTCATACAGGGTGGAAGGAAGAGGTCTTTCCCACACGGTCCTAGAGGACAGAAGCTGATCCAGGGTGGAAGGAAGACGGTGAGACTCCAGTTAAGCTACAGAGGTTGTGGAGTCTGCGGTGGTTGTGGTGTGCGGTGCTTGTGGTCCTTGGCGCAAGCTATGAAGCGTCAATCAACTGAAGGTACTCGGTCGGAGTACGGGGAGTTCCATTACATAGTGCTTATATAAAATGTAAAGTTTATGAGTAATATCTCTAAAATATATGTAATAGTAGAAGCTAAATACCAAAAAGTGCCACTTCTCCACAAACACCAACAAGATACAAAAAATACAACAGTGTAGCACTATAAATACACAAAATTACCTTAAAAACAATAGCTTTGATGCTTTTTAATGGAGTTATTATTTCATGGACCCAGAAATACAAATAGTACCACAAAGTGCAGCTTATAAGTAAATAAAATGTGATAAAAATAGGGCTTATAAATAAAGCACTCACAAACAAGGAGCTATAAGACCTAGCTCCGGTGTGGATGGCTTCTGGGTCGGTTTAGGCGACCCACCTCTATATAGAATGTATGTTCCGTCCTGGGGAAAAGTATATAAGCACACAATAGGCTAGTACAGTAAGGTGCAAGATAATCAAAATAAGTGCCAACTTAGTACTTACAAACACAGAGCTTCTGTGGCTCTATAGTAGCGTATTGTGTAGGTATAGGGCTACACTCCCCCTTTAAGTAGATGTCTCATAAACGCCGGGAACCAAAGTAAAAGTTTGCATACATTTATTGAAACATGTAATAAAATACGTAAATGAAATGGGGAACAATGTCCATAAAAGTACCAGTACGCGTTTCACCTCTTGATGTGCTTCCTCCATCGGATAAATATTGTGAAGATCCTTGGTTCTCCGGCTTCTGTTTATATACCCTCCTAATTAAGGAATGATCTTTGTCTCTGACTGTTACGTAGTTACCATATGAGGTAGTACGTAACCTATCTCTATGGTAATGTATCAAACATCCCAGTGGACACACTCACCTGGAGCTCAGTCAGGTGGAAATTGTCCTGCAATGTGGCGTTACTTCCCTAAATTTCCAAGCCTCTTTCTCAAGATGTGACGTCAGCGGTATTTTCATCTTACGTGATTTTCTAAACGATCTAATAGTCACTGATTGTTCTGTAGTTCTTCCAACAATATTGTTATCGTTTGTTCAGACGTAAACTTTATGATGTGAGTCTCTCCAATACAATCCAATAAATAGACCCACAAGGATCCCTCCTCGGTGAACAGACATTAAGAATGAGAAGGGGTACAACAATATAGAGAAGGGATAATTCATATCGCGTATCTATAGGTTACTGTATATCACATACCTAAAATAATCAATCGCACTGGCATTATTACATACGTGATAAATCACCCACAGTGCAAAACTATA
The DNA here is from genome assembly GCA_933207985.1 of Pelobates cultripes. Taxonomy (NCBI): domain Eukaryota; kingdom Metazoa; phylum Chordata; class Amphibia; order Anura; family Pelobatidae; genus Pelobates; species Pelobates cultripes. The sequence goes on along the minus strand of OW240923.1, from coordinate 121,308,740 downwards.
GGGAAAATAAGAGCCCTTTAATGATGACTCTAACAGTTATAATATAAATTATACCATTTCAAATAATAGCTCTTTCCCCACACAAATAAATTTAAACTTTGCATGAAAGTTAAATTGAAAAATATAGAAAATCAGTTTAAAATGAAAGAAGAATTATATGGAATGAGAAACAAAGAGGACTTTTTAATATAAATGAGAACTCCTAAATATTCACTTAAAACTTAAATATATAATTCCTGGGTATCAAATAAATTGTTAAAAATATAAATATGTAAAAATATTGTATGTGTATATAGGGGTGCACTGTGTGTATCGGGGTACAGTGTATGTGTATATAGGGGTGCACTGTGTGTATCGGGGTACAGTATATGTGTATATAGGGGTGCACTGTGTGTATCGGGGTATAGTGTATGTGTATATAGGGGGTGCACTGTGTGTATCGGGGTATAGTGTATGTGTATATAGGGGTGCACTGTGTGTATCGGGGTATAGTGTATGTGTATATAGGGGGTGCACTGTGTGTATCGGGGTATAGTGTATGTGTATATAGGGGGTGCACTGTGTGTATCGCGGTATAGTGTATGTGTATATAGGGGTGCACTGTGTGTATCGGGGTATAGTGTATGTGTATATAGAGGGTGCACTGTGTGTATCAGGGTATAGTGTATGTGTGTATAGGGGTGCACTGTGTGTATCGGGGTATAGTGTATGTGTATATAGGGGTGCACTGTGTGTATCGGGGTATAGTGTATGTGTATATAGGGGGTGCACTGTGTGTATTGGGGTATAGTGTATGTGTATATGGGGGGTGCACTGTGTGTATCAGGGTATAGTGTATGTGTATATAGGGGGTGCACTGTGTGTATTGGGGTATAGTGTATGTGTATATAGGGGTGCACTGTGTGTATCGTGGTATAGGGTATGTATATATAGAGGGTGCACTGTATGAACCAGGGAATAGTTGTGACAAATGCTCATTCCCACCATCTCCTGATGAAGTATGGAAGCTGGCTTCCTGCCCACCGACAATGGTCCAGGTCTAAGATCACGTTCGGGAGTTACCCTGCCCAGCCACCATTAGCAGCTTTCCCTGGGTGCCCCTCGTTCGGCACCTTCCCTTCATGTGAATCGAACCGAACGTTTTGTTCCTGGTGGCTGTTCACATGAACCAAACCCATAATTGGTCCTCAGCGGTACTTAGCCATGATCACTATGGAACTAATTTCTGCATGAGGACTTTGTGGGTCCCTGGTCAACTCAGCGGTACTTAGCAACAAATTTTATGGAACTGTGTTCGGCATGAGGTGACCACTTGGTCTGGGGTTTTGAAGCACTTTGCAACCGCCAGGAGAGCGCTTTTTTGGAGGGAAAGTGTCTGAGACTAAGGCGAACAAATTCTATGTGAGAGCCAGGTGGAGCACCCCGTATTTTGGATGCAGGAGCTTCCAAAAGTTGGCCAGCAAAAGCACCAAACGCCCTAGGATAGATATGTGCGGCAGGTCAGAACTTTGACAAAGTGGCGTTTCCCCTACACTGTATGGGTCTGAGTGCTATTTGGACAATTTGGGTACTCAGATCAGGGCTATTTTGAAATGTATAATATGTGGGATAATTGTATGTTTTTATTATGTTTTGGGGTATGTGACGGACCGCCTTGCACCCCGACCGGGTACCTCTGCCAATTGCTGCTTCCTAGTAATCCTTGAGTACCATTACCACCATAAACCACACAAACTGCCGCAGCTTGGTTGGGGTCTCGCTGTCCTCTACCCACCCTGGGCCTAGGACCAGGCTCCAGCTTCCAGTGGGTAGACCTCTAGTAGTCCAGAGAGCAAAGCAGGCTGCACTTAAAAGAGCAAGTGTTGCAATCCAAGGGAGTAAAGTGATTATAGCAATCCCCAGAGTGATAATAGCTCTCCAATTCCCCAAACATGAGCCATGACTTCATGAAGGGGTAAAGCGTTCTGTTTAATGGAAGCCACACACGGCCTTTTATGTCAGGGCATTCCCCACTAGAGAGTAGACTTCAGCAAAAATATACACATGATTACATTGGCTCTTACGTCCAGGACACTCCCACATAAAACAAGATAATCCCTTCTCTGTGCCTGGTAGATAATTGAGTCAGTACTAAACTCAATTATCTCCAGGCACAGAAAACTCACATTTTACAACCTCCCGAAAGTACCCCCAGAACACATGAAAACCCCCCCAACAGTCACATCCCCTGATAGCCCCAATTTGGGGGACCAACATATTCAAAAATCACCCAGATCGGTTCTGGGGTTCTGGATTTCCATGGAGGTCATAATTTGACCAACCGTACACAAGGCTCTTGTTCAAAAGAGTTCCATGAAATCAGGCTGTGCGGTTGGTCTCTTTCGGGAGTACAAAACACAACAATATAATAAACAGAATTGTTCGTACGTGTGCTTGCCTTGTGTCCCTCGTTCAGGAGTTTGCTCCCACCAAACGCCACTCTTCTCATACGAATGCCACTGAAAATACGTAGAGGTGGAATCCCAGCGGTGTTCGCACTGTCCAATTTGGGTTCCATGCACTCGACGACCAAACACTGCTATACGTGTTCGTGGGAACAAGATGGATGCCACCTCGTGTTCGTCCATATGAATGGCAACCACCCAGCCAATCATTTAGAATGTTGCAGTTAACAAGGTCAATAAGGTTAATAAGCGGCACACGTCTCCCACAGGTGGTCCAAGAGTTCGGGAGTTGGTTCGGTATACAAACAGAATGCTCCTGATCCATTTGGTAAGTCCTATATACCGAATCAGACAAGGGAAAAGGCATGAACAAAGCCTTTCCACAGTCTAACACCTGGGCCATAGTCCTGAGGTAATAGGCTGGCCAGCAGGCCCCTCCAAGCACCAGTGACGAGGTTCAGTTTGTCACAGGGTACTTTTGTGTTATATGTTGGGCTCTCTGTTCTTGGGAGATAATTAGCTTACCTGTATTTAACTGAAAAACTTTTGACTCGTGTTTCTACCCAGATAGGCTTGTGGAATTTGGTAAATATACCTGTTTAGTTGTTTAGCCTATGTGGTCACTATTATATATTATATATTGTATGTATTTTCTACACTTGTATTGCAATAAATATATATGTATAGATAGATACTAGTGTATCAGTTGGTGTGCATTCCTTGTTTTTTGAATACAATGGAGACCCCATGCTGGGTTATGTGCATAAAAGACCAGGTTTTTCTCATTAAAATCAGTTACTGGGAGGGAAAAGGGCTAATCACTGCTCAGCACCTTGTTCCAGCTCATGGAGGATTCGGCAGGGAAAGTCCTTGTAAGGACTATAGTTCCCAGGACTGTGTGTTGTCCAGTCAGTCCCTGGGAGGGAATAGAGCTGGTCCCCTATCCTGTTCCAAGATGGAGAGACTTCAGGAGTACCCCAGTCAAGCCACAGTGACTGGGGCTGAAGCTCTGAGGCTTTCTCCGGTTCCAGCTAGGAAGCTGTAGCGGAACACCTGGTAACCCGACCGGTTACCTCTGCTATTTCTCTTCCTTCAGATGAACAGGAACCATTTAGGATATAAAGAGAACCATTCTCTCCCACCCCCTCAGTAACTGGACGACACACAGTTCTGTCGGTACAATAACACTTTATTGGCCACACACGGCTTTTAAGCATAACCCCATGCAAGGGGTGTAACACACAGCATACAATAGGTAAAAATAAAGGACAGAAAGGCGCTTTCAAGATAAACAGTCTGCTGCAGCTAAAACTACCCAAGTGTAATGTCTCTCTTTCCACTTAAACATGTGATAAAATTGGAAAAAAAGATATTGTGATTTGCGCACACAGAAAAATATATTTTGGTTTACCTTACGCTCAATGTTTCTTTGGTAACCAATACACATAAATTTCTTTCACCTATATTTAATAAATTAAAAAACACACATAGTGTAATCTGTATATGTGAGAGTATATATAGATATATATATATATATATATATATATATATAAAATTATTTCTTAAAACTCAAAATTTTTAGAGCCCATTAAAAGTTGACTCGGTACTTATGGCACTTTTCATCTCATAAGAGAGAGATGTGATGGAATTTCCAAAGATCACCCTCAGGAACTCTGCACTGCTGCAACACAGGAACTCCACAGTCCAGGGTAAGTATTAAAAGGTATATATTTATTAACAACCTATTAAAACAAATAAAATTAGCACAACACGTTTCAACCTATCAGAAGGTCTTCCTCAGGTACATGTATTTCTCCAACTGAACAAGTATGGCTATATATATGCCAAGAAATAAGACAGACAATTAAACAATTCAAAACATATGTTTGTAATACCACCCACAACCAAATATGGTCAGGACCGGATGTATGCCGCCATCCCCAACACAGAGGTACATCCTGTCCTGAGCATTGTATCCATTCCCACCCCAAGATGTCTGCAATGTTCATACAGCCTCTTTCTCTCTTTCCAAATTGGTCCATCATTTCGTCACTTCCTGTGACGACTGCGCATTGATCTTCACATCTTCCAGTCAATATCTTCCCGATACGTCAC
>OW240923.1:121273028-121304081 GCA_933207985.1 Pelobates cultripes | reverse complement strand
TTCCTGTCACATTTATGGCGTTGCGCATTCGGTGGTAGGTTATTTAGTTTGTATTTCCTAGATGGGAGTGGTTTGACCGCAATTCTCCTTTCGTCCATTTTGAAAGAGGGCAGAAATGCCCAAAGTTCATACAATATGTCGGAATATATAATATAATAGAAGAAAAATGTATATTAAATTTAAACAATTATGAATTTAAATAAATAATAAAATAAATTTCTGTATTTTATATCAATTAAAATGATAATTATCTTAATATGATTCTACACACAAGTACATTTTAGGAAAGGACACTGAGCAATGTATGAAATGAAAGAAAAAAGGGATAAAGTAATAAGAACGTTAAACATCTATGTAAAAGAAACAATACTCTATAAAATGATCCATTATTAAATAAACCTATAAAATACTATTTATCTCAAAGTCTATATTGAGACCCATAGGTGTTGTAGTGGATGGCATTGGGCTGTCCTGAAAACTACATGTATTTTAATGTATTCGGTTAAATTGTATCTATGGATGTGAAACTGTATGCAGCATTCGCCTGATTGTTCAGTAGAATCACTCTAAGTGTTATGCGAATGAAACTACCGAACAGTCAGACCACCCCAGTGGGAAGTGTGCCTCCAATTACCGGCTGCAACAATGTTGCAAATGGGTAATTGCCAATCTGTGCAGTAGGTCCTTTGTTTGCGGGGTGGCCGCCATACGTGGCGGCGGCCATTTTAAAACTCCCGAACAGCAGTGTTTTGCCATCGAGTGTCTGGAACCCAAATCGGACACTCGGCTACGCAAATACCGCTGAGACCTCCACACTGCCCTAAAGTTCGTATCCAAACTACCAAACGGCCTTCCGTTCGGTAGAAAGAAACAACCGAACAAGGGGATTCATGCTAACCCTCCCTAGTCTCTATAGCCCAAGCCTTTCGTGCCATTTATTCCCTTCTTTTGTGACCGACCGCAGGGCCCCAATTTCGGCTGTTCCCTCACGCGCGGTCAGTCTTTTAATTACCTCAACAGATTTCCCGAACCCCTGGTCCGATCTGGGTGATTTGTGGATATGTCTCTCACCCAGATCAGAGCTACCAGGGGATGTAACATTTAAAGGGGTACCCCTAGGTTTAGGGGTACATCCAGAAACTCAGGGAATTTGTGTGCTGTATAAGGGGATTATGAGTCAGGCTTAGGGGAGGAGATGTGTGGGAGGTTACTCAGGTATGATTGGACACTGTACTAATGACTGTAAATCCCTCCCTTGCATGGGAGAATGCTTTATAAGGCCACTGTGTGAATAAAAGTTCAGTTCTGCTCCTGATGCTGTGTGTCGTCCAGTCATTGGGATTGCTGTTGGGATATTGTTGGATTATTTTGCCTGCTGGAAACCTTGCCTCATGGATTTATAATACTTGTTCCTGAGCCTCACTTGGATCTTAAGCGGAGATAACCTGTGGAATACCAGGTTTCCGCTACAGGTGTTAAGGTGCACATTTCAAAGATCCATTTAACCTCTTGGGTACTCAATTTGTTTGTTTTTTTGTAACTGAAGAACTAAATGTTGTTGCATTTTTATTTGATATATCTGTACTCTTACATGCATTGCACATCCCGCAGTGAAAAATTTTTTTTTACTTTTTGACCAACTAGTTAAAAATTTATTATTCGGGATTTCCTTTTCTAAAAAGCTGTTCGTTAAAATTTGTTTGAAATTTTTTGCCCCCCTAAAAACAAATTTGGATTTAGAACCTATAAACTCCTGTAACTGGATTGTCTTCCAAATTATAAAAATATCGTCGATATATCTCTATTTTGGCAGAAGACACGAAAAGATGGGGAAACATACATAATGTCACACAGGCAAATCACCGACCGGAAACGGTCCCACCACACAAGAGATACTTGGCAGAGGTACCCAGGGAGCTATGCTACATCTTTCACCCAGGTTCTCTGTGTGTCTCTCCCCCGAACCCCTTTATGTGTCTCTTCCCCCTGTTTGTGTGTCTTTTACTCCACCCACAGCACCTGTGTGCATCCTTTACTTCTCCCAGCTGATCTGTCTCTTTTCTCCTGTCCCCTTTGTGTCTCTTCTTCCCTGCCCCCTTTGTGTCTCTTTCCCCTAGCACATTTGTAAGTTTCTTTCACCCAGCTCCTTTAACTCTCCCCAGACTTTTGTCTGTTTCTCCCCCAGCCCCTTTGTGTCTCCTTCCCCATCTCCTTTTGTGTGTTTGCCTCCCCCCCTCCACCAGCCCCTCTTGTGTTCTCTTCCCCTCCTCCCTCCAGGCATGCCATCTTACCTTCATTTTGTAGCCTGACCACATGGACTGTGGTAGAGGATCTTTCTGTCAGACTGGGTAGAGGATAAATACGATCTTCTACCGTGGTCCGTGTGGCCATGCTACATGAACAGATTGGCCATAGAGGGAGTACTGTGCACTCTTCAAAAATCTTCTTCAAAATCTTGAACATCCAATATGAAAAAAGTGATATAAAAGATAGAACTGATGAAGGAATTAAACAGTTTAGAACATTTGACAACATCTGGGTGGGGTCTTCTTATAAATTGCAAAGACCCCAAACAGTGACTGCTGGCCGAGAGGTGCAGGCAATGGTGAGTTTTACTTACCTGAGCCTGTTCCTACCTGAAGACCCCACAATCTTCCTGTGGGTCCTCTTCAGGTTCTGGAGCTTCAGCGTCATGCATGAGCAAGGTTAGACCCAGAGGTCTATGAAGGGTTCTCCACAGAGCCTTCCCCTAAGCTGTCCCTAGGTGGCTCTACTTCTTGTCGAGCATCGGTCAGATTACTTTATCTTAATATTTCTTTTGATTGGGTTGGAATTTCAGTGAAATCAATGTGAGTATTCCAAAGAGATCTGATATTTATGTAATACTCATTGTGGATTGGGGAAGACCGAGTCACTGTATATTTTCCATTCTACAGTCTTTTTTTTTTTTTTTTTACCAGTTTCCAGTTTAGAGAGTTCACCCAAAATGCTATTTATAAAAGTGCTGGTACACAGTATAGAATTGCATTTTTCATACAATGCTGCAGTCATATTTATATGTTACGTATAATTTAAGGGTTTTCTGATAATTCTACACTCTCAGAGTCAACTCTAATGTCTAACCACACGCAATAAACACACACCAAAATACTCAATTATTTATCTCAAGTGCAAAAGACTCAGCGCTGCGGTCCCTGTATCATATTACAGTGCTACAAAAACAGATACAAAAATATTGTATTTCCATTTGTAAAACTGATCTTGCAGAAGCTTCCAAGCATGGAGAAAGTTACACACTGCTTATTCATCTGTTACATATTGAGAAAAATTGTCATGAACGGGTATACATTACTGCACTTACTGTAGTTTAATGTTCTTACAGGTATATGTCAAGGGGACACAACAAGCACCAAAACAACTACATCTTAAAGGGACACTATAGTCACCAGAACAGCTTAATGTATAGTATACAGCTTAATGTACGGCATACAGCTTAACATACGGTATACAGTTTAATATATGTTATACAGCTTAATGTACAGTATACAGCTTAATGTAAAGTGTGACGAGAGCAATCTCGCCACATTGCATTGGAGAAGCCTGGTTGCCCGCCTGCTGCCTTTGGACTATGGCCCCATGTTAAAAGACATCTTTTTCCCTGCAGAAAAGATTTATTCGTGCTTTTCTGCCCGGTGTTCGGTAGATTCAATCTACCGAACAACTGCACGGATGACTAGACAACCAGGGAGCTGGGGTGTGCCGGCAATTAGCCTCCCAGAAGCTGCGGTTAACCGCAGCTTAATTCACGAATAATGGGTGGCCGCCATTCATATCACGAACACGAGGTCGCGGCCATTTTAAACCTGCGAACGCACAGCGGTGTTCGACGCTTAATTCATGGAACTAAAATCGGACACAGTTTGGCGCGAATACCGCTGAAGCCGCCGACTTCCCTTCTTGTTCGACGGGAGTGCACGAACAGCCCGGTGTTCGGTAGTTTTACCTGACTGTATTATACCCCAGATAGGAATCCCATGGAGCTCATTCGTATGAGAACTAACTGTGTAAAGACTTTGGCTCCATGCCGATTGAACTGTATTCGTGTAGTCTGAGCGCCATTAGCTTAATAATGTGCACTCAGACCTGAGCTATCTGGGGACATGTTAAATGTATAGTTTTATGGTAAGTTATGTCATGTAATGTATTTTAATTGTAATTCCTGTCTTAGTATCCCCACGTGCATAATGGCGATTTACCTTTGTCCTGGGAGATAATTGAATTACTTCTCAATTATCTCCAGGGCAGAGGGGAGGAAGCCAGGATGCATTGTGGGAATACAATGTGTCTGTGTGTCCTAAATTGATACTTGTCTGTCTTTTGTCACAGTCTCCCATTTGGTCCCCTAGGGGAGTGTCCACCAGCTGGGAGACCTGCATAAATACTGGGCAGGTAGCCCTCATTAAACAGACCACTGCTTGACCCTCAACACGAAGCCTTGTCTCGTCTTTGGGGGGATTTACTGACTGCTGATAGAGACTGATTGCTAGGAGTGTAAGCCGCTTGGATGCTTTTCCTATTCGTCTGCTAGCAGTGATTCGTATGGTTCCAGTTCGTGTGTTTGGAGTGCTATATTGGATGCTGTTCGGGAGTTTGGAGCATTCCCCTATTTGCAGTTCGGGAGTTTGGTGTTTTACAATAGCTGTGCCTGCATCTCTGAAAGGGGACGATCGCCTAAACGGTTTTTACCCCTTGTGTGCAAAACGATCCGTTACATATAGTATACAGCTTAATGTACAGTATACAGCTTAATGTACGGCATACAGCTTAATGTATGTTATACAGCTTAATGTACGATATATACAGCTTAATGAAGTGGTTCTGGTGCCTATTGCCTGTCTCTGTAGTATTTTTCATGTCAACACTGCCTTTTCCAATTTCACATTACAGCCTAGTAACACCTCTAGAGGCAGTCACTCAGATGGTGCACAGTTAGAAGCACTGAGGTTCAGCGTCTCCACATTCTGCATGGAGGTGCTTAACGCTCCCCACTGAGATGCATTGGTTCATGAGGATATGCCGGTTAGCCAGGGCATCTCTGTGTTTTTACAACTATAGTATTCCTGACACTATAGTGTTCCTATAATGTTGTGGTTTTGGTGCATAGACCCTGTCCCAGCAGTCAAATGAATGTAACCATTTCACCATTTGCGAGAAACACCAATGCTTGTATTTGTCCGTCTGGATGTCTCTAGCTGCTGTCAGTCACACAATGAATAATTGAAAGTCTTTGCATACAATGGTCACAATGCTTTTCATAGAGAAGCACTGGATTCAGTAAGAAGCATCCAGTTGGCTGAGAGAGGTGATATCCGTGCATGCCCAACAGATCCCCAGTGTTTCTCTATGAGATCCTCAGTATTTCTCTATGAGATCCCCAGTGCTTCTCTGTGAGATCCTCAGTGCTTCTCTATGAAACTCCCAGTGCTTCTCTATGAGATCCCCAGTGCTTCTCTATGAGAAATGCAGTGCTTCTCTATGAAATCCCCAGTATTTCTCTATGAGATCCCCACTGTTTCTCTATGTGATCCCCAGTGCTTCTTGTAACAGCACCCTCAGCATAAAAGGGTTAAACCGCCGTTTAGTAGATCTTCCCCTTCCAGAGATACAGGCACAGCTACTGCAGAACACCAAACTCCCGAACCGCATGTAAGGGAATGCTCCAAACTCCCGAACTGCATACAAAATAGCACTCTAAACTCCCGAACTGGAACTTTACGAATAGCTGCTAGCAGACAAGTAGGAAAAGCACCCAAGCGGCTTACACTCCTAACAATCAGTCTCTATCAGCATACAGTAAATCCCCCCAAGAACGAGACAGAGCTCTGTGTTGAGGGTCAAGCAGTGGTCTGGTTTATTGAGGGCTACCTGCCCAGTATTTATGCAGGTCTCCCACCTGGTGGACACTCCCCTAGGGGTCCAAATGGGAGACTGTGACAAAGGACAGACGTGAACCAATGACAGACACACAGAGGTAAAACATCCCAACAATGCATCCTAACTTCCCTGCCTCTGTCCTGGAGATAATTGGGAAGTAATCCAATTATCTCCCAGGACAGAGGCAAAACTCCATTAACCACATGGCAGTAAAAGACATAAAAATGTATAAAGGTACAACTGTTGCACAAAACATATACATTCTACCTATCCCCATTTAGCTTAGATGTGAGCGCACAAAAGTACCGAATAGCGCTCAGATCCTATGCACACAGTCCAATCGCTGTGGAGTTAAAGTGTTCACAAAGTCTGTTCTCCATACAAATAGACTCCACGGGATGGCTATCTGGGGTAATGCTGTTCATCCGGTTTAAACTACCGAATGAACAGGCATCCGGTTAAATGACCGAATGCAGAAGCAAGGAGGCTGACGGCTCAGCGGTGTTCGCGCAAATAAGTGTCTGTTTCCAGTTCCATAGTGTTGGCACTGAACACCGCTGGCCATTCGAGACTTTAAAATGGCCGTCGCCAAGTGTTCGGCAAACGAACAAAGGCCACCCAGCATTTGTCAATTAAGCTGCGGTTAACCGCAGCTTCTGGGAGGTAAATTGCCAACACACTCCAGCTCCCAGGTGGTCCAGTCATTCGTGCGTTAGTTCGGTAGATTGAATCTACCGACCGCCGGGCAGAAAGGCACGAATAAGCCTTTTCTGCAGGGGAAGAGAAGGTTTTTAACATGGGGCCATAGTCCAAAGACAACAGGCGAGCAACCAGGCTTCTCCAATGCAATGTGGCGAGATTGGTCTCGTCACACTTCTCTATGTGATCCCTAGTGTTTCTCTATGAGACGCCCAGTGCTTCTCTATGAGACGCCCATTGCTTCTCTCTGAGATCCACAGTGTTTCTCTATGAGATCCCCAGTGTTTCTTTATGAGAAGTGTTTGACTGGACCTCAGATCGTTTGGACGGACGATCCCATCGAGGGAGGTGTAGCTACAGCAAGTAAACTGGAGACTACCCAGCTCTAGAATGCAGGTTAACAGAAGGTTTTTTATTTATTTTTCACAGAGAAGGGGACTCTAAACTTTTCAAAGGAAATCTTTAACATTTAAAATAAATATAATGTAATGTTAGACAGGGTTATTCAAAGGGTGTTTTATATTTTAAAGTCAAAATAGCCGATTTGGAAAAATGATCTAAGCCAGAAATGCTTTCAATTCGGCTATTATGGCCTAAAGTTTGAAATTCCCTTTGAATTCACCTCGAATTCTCACTTCAGTAAATAACCCTGGGAATGTTCCTTTAAGCAAAAGCAATGTTTTACAACAAAAGTTTCGACAGCAGAAATCCTGTTCTTTACACACAGATAACCAAATATACACAGGGACTGAGCCCCAAGCACAGGTGTGGTTACAGAGAAGATGGCACAAGGAAGTAGGGTAAGTCTAGGGCAGGCGTAGGCAACCTTTTAGCAGCACTGAGCCGATATAGGATTGTGATGTCCCGTAGCGTGCCTGTCCTTTTTTTTTTTTTTTTAAATCGAGGGGTGTATGCTGCCGTATTCTGCTTGTGTTATTTTTACTGTAATTGCTTTGTATTGTTGTATTTGTGCGTATATGCAGGGCCGTCTTTAATAGTGACCGGACCCTGGGCAAAGCATTTGCTTGGGGCCCCCTGGACCCTGTCCCCCCTCCCCAGGCATGCAATCATGTCCTCCACCTCAACACAGTGGCGGACCTAAAGTAGAGAGGTGCAAGAATTTTTGGGGGTCTCCCTGTTGCACGGGTGATTAAAAGGTAGATTTCCATCTGTCGTGCAACTCCAGAAATGCATTGACAGCTGAGGCTCTACCATTTACCCATGTTTGCAGGTCTGTATTTAACACTAAGCAGTTTTTGTGTGTTTGAATGTAAACAGGTTTTTGTATGGAATATGTTTGTATGTGGTGTTGTGTGTAGTGTAAGTGTGTGAATGCTGAGATGTATGCACATATACACACACACACACACACACACAGATATATACACACTGAAATGCGCACACACACACAGATATACTGACACACACACTGACATGCTGACATCCAAACATACTGACACACACACAGATATACTGACACACAGACATGCTGACACACACACACACACACACAGATATACTGACACACTGACAGACATACTGACACACACAGATGACACACACACACAGACACACTAACACACACACACACACACACTGACAGACATACTGACACAGACACAGATATACTGACACACAGACATGCTGACACACACACACACACACACAGATATACTGACACACAAAGACATACTGACACACACAGATGACACACACACACTGACAGACATACTGACACAGACATACACTTTAAAACCAGTTTCCACTTTCCTGCTGGTGGCTGAAGGTGTTGGGAGTTGGGGTCTAGCGCTCTCGGCCAGCCCCCCTCCAATCTGCCTACTCTTCTTTCCCGCGCGCTCCTCTCTTTGTGGGAGGAAGTGAATTGCGGCCGTCACTTCCTCCCAGCCTGCTGCCGAAAAGCAAGGGGCCAGCTCGCGCTGTTAAAGCGCCTCAGCGTGCGATTGGGCCCCTGCTGACAGAAGCCCACCCAAAATAGCGACTTTTTACACGTACTCTTACCGGTAAAAAAATAATCCATCTTTACCCATGGAGGGCACAGCACAGAATGAGCTCTGCAGAGTGGGGAAGGCTTATAAAGCCTTCCCACGCCCTGCAATTAGGCTCAGAGCGCTCTGATTGGTTGCTTTCAAAGCAACCAACCACAGTGTTATGAGTCAAATTACACAGTATGGGAAAATTCCAAAGAACTTTCCCACGCTGTGTAAAATGACACAGAGCACTCTGATTGGTTGATTTCAAACCAACCAATCAGAGTGCTGTGACAGGTAAATGTAGAGACTTACCTGTCAGTCTCTTCATTTACCTGTCAGAGCACTCTGAGTGGTTGGCTTAAACCAACCAATCAGAGCGCTCTGAGCTTATTTGCAGGGCGGGGCAAGGCTTTATATGCCTTTCTCCGCCATGCCCTCACTGGGTGAAGATGGATTATTTTTTTAACATCGGATTTATTTCTTTTTCGACATTTTTTTATTTTTTGTGCTCTGGTTTTTTCTTTATTTTAACAGTTGCAGCGTGTATTATGGATTTTTATTTGCCCTTTTTTTGGAGCTGAAGAAAGAAAAGAAGAAAGAAGACATCAAATGATAAGTATGAAATTTTATTTTACAGGGTTAGTTTTTTGCCCACCCCCTCTCACTATATTAGGGTGAGGGGGGTATGTAGGGTATTTTTATTGGGGGGGAGTGACTAGGGGCTTGGGGACCCCTAGTCACTTTATTATTTGTGGTCCCCACCCGACAGTCATGGGTGGGACCAGGGGGGACATTAGGTCCACCCTTTAATTTATTAGGGTCCCCACCTGCCGCTCATGGGTGGCGACCTGGGGGGGACATTAGGTTCCCCCATTATTTTAGGGTCCCCACCCGCTGCTCATGGGTGGCGACCAGGGGGGGACATTAGGTTCCCCCATTATTTTAGGGTACCCACCCACCGCTCATGGGTGGGGACCTGGGGGGCACATTAGGTTCCCTTCATTCTTTATTTAATTAGGGTCCCTACCGCCATTCATGGGTGGGGACCAGGAGGGAAATTAGGTCCCCCCTTTAATTTATTTAGGGTCCCCATCTGCCGCTCATGTGTTCTCCACCATGGGGTGGACCTGTTCCAGGTCCCCCCCTTATTCCACTAGTGACTGGCCAGCAATTTTAAATGACAGCTGTTTAGGCAACATGCCCCTACTCGATGCATGCTGCGTGAAGGGCTCATGCGGGAGGATTTAACCTCCCTTTTATTAATTTGGGGGTCATAGGTTTTGGGGGGTAGGAATAATTATTTATTACAAGGAGGGAGCTGGTTCGCTCATGTGCAGTGTTATTTTTTACGTGCTGTGAGAGTTAATTGATTCCCCTGCAGCATGAAGTCTATTAAACGAATGAAACGAAAAAGGTAATGCATTTGGCATTTGCCCTTTCGTTTCGTTTTAGTAAACGAATATGAAAAAACACAAATTTTCGGACTAAATCATATTCGTACGAAAATTAATGCACATGTCTACTATAGTGTTAAAATTACTATTTAGGTCCCCTGGCTCCACTTAAATATACTAAAATCTTACCTTATTTCCTGTGCCATGCGGGTCCAATGGTGCTTGTTCCCCCCAGATCCACCTCATTGGCTGACATCATAAGAATTCTGATCATCTTAGCCATGGAGGTGGGTCTGGGGCAGAGCCAAACACCAACAGATGAATCAATGCATCTCTATGGGGAATGTTCAGTGTCTCTATGCAGAGCGGAAGCACCTCTAGTGGCCATCTAGTAAAAATAAAGCCAACCAATCAGAGCACTCAGACAGGCAAGTCTCACTTCTCCTAAAACTTGCCTGGGAATATTCCCGAAAAGCAACTGAATGATAATTTCCGAATGTGCATTCTGCTTCCAACTATAATTGACGTTTGTAAATATGAAAATTGCCCTTACGGTTGGAATGAGCATACAATATAATAGTTACACTTAAAAGAAAAAGGGCGGCATCAACCCATAGAAACCTGAAAACCCCTGGAATTTATTAAAATCTGGGAACAAATCACAGAAATGAATGGGAGGTGGCAAACACGAGTACTTGAGGTCATTGCATTGTGTTTCATTCTTCATCCGGACAGTTCTGTGTTTACATTGAACAATTAGTTTAAAGATGTGCCAGAGGAAACAGCAACACATTACGGATCACACGCAGTCATGAACATACTTATAAATTGTATTTATTGCCAGTGATTTGTGTTTGGTATAATCACACATGAGCAGAGCTGACTGATAAACAGCTCTGGCAGACTAGTGGAATGATTAAACGGAGAGAGAAAGGGAAGACCAAGCCTAGACACAGATGGAATGAGGAGCATGCAATCGGAATAAGAAACAAGCTAATCACTTGGTTGGATGACACAGCATTAACAAGTAAAAAGAAAAACAAGAAGCTAAATGTTACGGCAAACAGAGCAGGAAATAGTCTTAGTACGAGACAGAACATGGGAGCAATCTGTGAAGAGCAAAGTGACAGGATGATAAAGTAAAGCAGCTGCCATGCTAAGTACACAAGAATTTTTTTTTTTTACACCCACTCTAAGGAATTATAAAGACTACGTTTAACCCCGCCGTTGCCACAAATATTGGCAGTGCAATGCACACAGGATATTTGCATAATAGCTATGGTATAAATCAAGACTTGGATGACAGCAAACCTTCCCTACTTGCATATGCATCATTGCTCTACAAAGGTGAGGCATTTAAAAGGCTGATTGGGACCAGCCCCGTTCCTTTACGCCCGCCCCGGTCTATAAATATAGATCAATGTACGTGCAAAACAGAGCGTATCTCTTTAACCTTTTCTGTGCTGGAAATCTACCCACCAATGACGGGACTCTAGATAACGTAGTAAACACCTCCCTTTCTATCCAGGGTGCAGATTGGACTTTATACCTCACAGACACATACAGAGTGGGACCTGACACACAGACTATAACCATGCCGTTATTTACTCGTACCTTGGGCCTCTTGCGCCGCACAGCATTTCCTCAGGTCACGAGCAAGGCAGGAATTGTACACAAACCCGCAAAGGATGCACTCACAGCAGCCGTAAGTAAAAGTGGGGTCCGTTTATTTACAGTGGAAATTTTGACCGTTGCAAAGGGAAATCTTCCTTTTACTTGCAAAAGTAAAAAAACAATACAGGGTGGTGGAATTTAATAAACACGGTATCTCATTTTCTGCTATCTCTGACAAACTGCTTATTTTTGGTCTGTAATTTATTTTACTAATTTCTGTCTGCATAATGTTTAAGAATAATAATATAATAATAATCCTTTAAGCAAAATGGTTTAGGAGATTTGAACATTTGTTTTTTAACTGCAAAGTCTACTCTGGCAAGTAAAGTAGGAGAATCCAAGTCGTTAGTTCCTAAAAGCTTAAAATTATGGTTTAAACTTCAAAAGGCTGTGATCTCGTAACTCTTGAGTTCCCAATCCCCAGCCAAATAACAGTTTCCTAGTAGGCCTCTGGTGGTTAAGGACATGGGGGTCAATGCTGTTTGGCCGATTAACCTGTTTGCCAAGGACACTTAATGATTCACTGAAAGGATTATGGCGCAGCAAGCAAGGATCACTTACCAAGTGAAAGCAAACTCTGCTGTCCGTTTGCCACAGAATTTATCCTTTACAGATGGATCCTATAATGAAGTGCCACCTGTTGCTGCTCTGTAGACCTTGCTATGTAAATATCTCTGCAATGCAGCCTTCCCTGCAAAACCCCTGTATTCCTGCACTGAACGCATGTTTGAATACACATCTAGTCCTGCACCTTCAATTGAGCTAAAATGATGTAAATAGATGTCGGTGGTCGCAGATAGCACATGGTGCTAAACATGCAACTGAAATTCTAGGGAAAAAGCAACGAAAAGAGTTCTAACTGCTTCCCACGCCACCGTACCCAGCTCTTCCAGTAATAATATGTAAGCCACAGATGGAACTATTGAATGCTTTCAAATCCTCCCCTCCTAATCTTGAGAACACACGCAGTCACACACCCTCCCTGCATACGCTCTGCCACTATACACAGCCCCCTGGGATATCTCAATGACAGGGGAAGTAAGCACTACACATGGCTAATGACCTTGGGAAGTGTCCTGGTCACCAGAGGCCTGCAGCACCCAACTGATTACAGTATTTGTAAAGCCTTTCAATGGCCTCAAACAATTTGACTTTATTACAAAGCAGTTCTTGGAAGAACAATGATTAACATGCCATATGCATTCACAGCATTGAAAGAAACACATATCTATAACACACATGATAATAAGTACCTAGGACTAATAATGTGAAGGCGAACGGACATGTTTATTACTTGTGTTACAAATCAATTGACCAAATGTATATATTTCTATGTAGCTATCTAAAAAATACACAGAAGTAGTTTGGATTCAAAAACATAAAAGACTACGAGTAGATCCATTTAAAAAAAATAAAACATTCAAAAAAAACTGCACTCTTAGGGATTGTGTCCACTAAACACCAAATTTGCTTTTGTAAATTTGGATGATATTTAACTCAATTATCCTCTATTCTGTTTTTGAGATTCCTCTGTAATTCACTGTATTCATTACTAACCAAATGGCAACAAAAGTGGTCCAAACAGACCCCTGCTGTTTTCAAATGGATCTCAATGCTGTGAGATTTGTTTTAAAATTGCTCAACCGAATTTCCGTGCTCCAAGAAAAAAAGCTGCTGCTAAGGTAAGAGTGGGGTGCGAGATAGAGAGATAGATGTAGCTTTGGGATAACATTATAGGGTTAAGGGAAGCTGAAAGTTGGGAACTGTGAGGTTTTTCAGTGTGATGGTGCCTACTTAATAGACTCCTTTAGTCTTTATGTTTTTAAACTAAACATAAACAATTGAGTTATCTGTTGTTGGAACAGAAACACCAGTTTGTTTGTTTCAATAAATAACAGAGATCATCAAAATCAATGGGTGTCCTATGTCTGGTATACGACTGTTTTGATTAGAGATACAAATAATATGAAACAGGCTGAATCAACAATGTTTCAAGACCTATATCAGGGGTAGGCAACCTATGGCACGTGCGTCTTGCACGGCACTCCAGGCTACAAGAGCCAAACAGGCTCTGGCCTATCAGGAGTCCCAGTGAAACTTCAGATATCTGCCAATACGAAGAGGTGGTAATGGACAATCCTCAATTTACATATTGCAGCACGTAGAGGAAGTGATCTCAGGTCACTTCCTCCCACACTTGTGAATGGGATTCCATCCACACTGGAGTAGAGCAGCCCACAGCGGCTATTGCAGCTCCTGCCCTTGACCTGTACCTGGCCAGCCTGGTCCCCACTGGAACCCAGGGAAGCCACCCACACTGATAGATATACAAAGAGCTGCAGAATAATCCTTTACTCATACAAATAATACAAACAGCCCACACACAAACATACACACAACCCCACAAACAATCCACATACAAGCAAGATACTGCTCTCTCCTGGTGCTCCTCCTACCTCTCCCAGCGCTCTTTCAGTGTTTATTTCTCTGGCTCTGCTTCTTCTCCCCAACTCCTCTCTGTTGGTGTCCCCCAAGGTTCAGTCCTTGGTCCCGTACTGTTCTCCATCTATACTGCCTCCCTTGGTAAACTCATTAGCTCCTTTGGCTTCCAATATCATTTCTATGCAGATGACACGTAAATCTACCTGCCCTCTCCCGATCTCTCCCCGTCCCTCTTGACTAGTGTCTCTGACTGCCTCTCTGCTATTTCTAACTGGATGGCTGCCCACTTCCTTAAACTCAACTTGACCAAAACTGAAATTCTGGTCCTCCCTCAAGTGTTGTTACTCCTGTGTCTGTCTCCCTCCAAGTCAACGGTGCTACCATCAGCACCACCACGCAGGCTCGCTGCCTAGGTGTTCTCTTTGACTCCGACCTCTCCTTCACGTTCAATCTATCGCCAAATCCTGTCATTTCCATCTCAAAAACATTGCGCGCATCTGACCCTACTTAATGCCAGATGCGACTAAGGTGTTGGTCCATTCCACTGTCCTTTCTCGCCTTGACTACTGTAATCCACTTCTCAGTGGTCTTACGTGCTCCCAACTAGCACCGTTACAGTCCATAATGAATGCGGCGGCGAGGCTCATCTTCCTGTCCGCCCGCACCTCCCATGCCTCACCCTTCTGTCAGTCCCTACATTGGCTTCCTATAAAATATAGAGCTCAATTTAAAATTCTGGTTCTTGCTTTCAAATTTCTACATAATGCTGCTCCCACCTATATATCCTCCCTTATATACAAGTATGTCCCGTCTAGGCCCTTACGATCTGCTGAAGACTTACGTCTATCTTCTGTCCGTACTCCCACCTCTGATGCTCGCCTTCAAGATTTCGCGAGGGCTGCACCGTTCCTGTGGAGCTCGCTTCCCTCCTCCGTTAGATGCTCACCCAGTCTCCACTCTTACAAAAAAATCGTTAAAAACCCACTTCTTCATAAAAGCGTATCCATTAAACTGTTAATAGCTCCTGACTGATTCCTCTTCTGCAAATGTCACTAGTCTAATACTATCCTTACCTTTTTGTGTCATTTTACCCCACTCCCTCTAGCATGTAAGCTCACCGAGCAGGGCCCTCAATCCCTCTGTTCCTGTGTGTCCAAATTGTCTGGTTACAACTACATGTCTGTTCGTCCACCCATTGTAAAGCACTGCGGAATTTGACGGCGCTCTATAAATATCATAATAATAATAACAATGCACACAACCCCACATGCAGCCTCTCACATGCAATACCCAAAACAGCACCACACATACACACACTACCAAACACACAATGTGACATATCCATCTACACACACAATTCCACAAGCAGCCCCCATACATAAGTATCATACACGATACGACAAACTACTCCTGAACATATACAATATAATAGCTCATACACGCACAAATACAACGATACAAAGCAACTGCAGTTTAAATAACACAAGCAGAATACAGCAACATACACACCTCAATTTAAAAAAAATAGGTCTGGCACGCTACGGGCCATCACAATCTTATTTCGGCACAGTGCTGCCGAAAGGTTTGCCTACCCCCGACCTATATTATTGAACAGAGGTCTGCTTACATTACGAATAATTCAACATATATGTTGCAGTAGCACACACAACCTTTAGATCTGCATCACACACAGCCATATGCTGTATATTATTATTATTATTATTATTATTTATAGAGTACCAATAAATTCCGCAGCACTTTACAATTCGTGGACAAAGATGTATATTGAAAGAATTGCAAAAGGCAAACATTATATACATCCATTTGTTTAAATGCACCTAACCCTATTTCTTTTTGGCAAACGTACAATGTAGATCAGATGAAAAGTTTGCAAAACCACTTGTATTATCAGCTCCACCCATGTTCAGTAAATTGCAGAGATCTCTCAACCAATACTGATCATCAGCTCTGGGTGAGCTTTGTTGGGGATTATATTATACGTATAAAAATTTCAAAGAGACCCACAAGCCAGTTCTCATTCACTGTAGAATCGGTGACCTTGTCATTCTTTCAATGAATAACAGCCTGGAAGTAGGTCATAGCCAGGAGCTGCTGTGCAAATGGGGCTTTTTTAGGGAGATCATCTTCCAAAGCTTTATAGCAACAAGGCGCAACAAAGACACAAACCTTGTGTCCATTTCAACACAGAGAGCAATACCTTCTAATTAACAAACTATTTACTAAGGAATTTGTGGTGTTAGATTTTAGGATGTAATCAATTTACTGTCCGTTGAAATGGATTGTGTTAAGGAAAACCCACATTTAATTCCATACTTGGTCAAAGTGAATATTATCACCAAAAAAAGTGGGTCCGTTGCTTAATTCATAAAACGGCCAGCAACTTGTAATAGTAATTGGCCTTGTAACATTGTAGCAAGGCTTTGCATGATTGCACTTGTTAACAAACTCTCACTTCATTGGGGTTAGATGAAAAGCCAGCATTACTATGGCCCCTATTTTAGAAGCAAAGAGGAATAAAGGTTGTTTCAAACCAGAGAGTATTTGGTCTGGTTTGCCATTAACCATTTGCATATCAGAGTTGAGCAAACATGAGCATAACTAAGGCACTCAAAGGGTTAAAAAGCCAGGCTTGGAATTTATAAACAGTTTTCACCCGGTGCACATGTATATATAAACTTACAGGAGTGTTCTGATATAAACCAGAGCAGCAGAACACTCACATTGAATATGTTCAAATCTAAACACAGCACAAATCCTTCCCCATAACACATACTATAGGACAGGTCACCCCTCCTCCTTATAACACACATTCAGTGGGGCAGCTCAGATTTTTTCATTCTCCTACCTGCTACCAATGTTGGGTGGCATGCTAGTATATACAGGTTAAAGGAAGCATGGATAGATTTGGAATCAATTTATTATGATTTTTATTTATTTGCAATAAAGTGTAAACATTAGATGACTCTTTACAGGAAGTGTTTAGGAAAGCTGTGTAAGTCACATGCAGGGAGGTGTTACTAGGGCTGTATAAACAAAGGGATTTAACTCCTAACTGCCAGAGAATTTAACAGTGAAACTGCAGGTGTGTGATCAATACACTAAAACTGCTTCATTAAGCTATAGTTGTTGTGTGACTATAGTGTCCCTCTAAATACAGTTCTCCATTGGCAGTTTGTTAGAAAAACCTGACTTCAGAAGGGCCAAAGTAGAAAAAAACCTTTCTTCCTGTAAAATCTACTGGGGGTTTTTTCACTAACCAAATAATTGTAGAGAATGACCAGTGCAATTTTAGGACAAAATAGCCTAGCCAGAAAACTAGAGTTTCCAGATCATCTGTTTTGGATTATAATTTCTTGGCAATTCTGCATAATTCTTTGTTTTGTGAATACTGGAAGTGTTGTAGTTAGTTGAGATGAAATTTAATCAAAGTGTAACCGTTTAGATTAGAGGTTTGACATGTTTGGAACCCCAATAGCTAGCCTGCTATTCTAGTTAAATGAGCAATGACAAGCTGCTGTACACTTCTTAATTCCTTCTATAAATACCTTAGGGGTTTAATGCTTGAAAATGGATGTGACAAAACAATTACAGGCATGTGTCCAACAGGGACTTGGAAACTCCCATCACATAAATTAAATATCCATCGCATTAGTTCTCCTTTTGTTCTGGATTCAAATCATACTTTTTATTGAGCACAACTGTAGTAATGCTATATGGCTGACCATTACACTGTGAATGTATACATTACCACATTCATAATACTGTGTATCTTCTGGCACAGCCATTGTACAGCGCTATGGAATCTGATGGTGCTATATAAATAAAATAATAATAATCATTAGTTAGCACTGCCATTCCATCTCTGGTGCAATGCTAGACATTCTGGCTCTGCACACTTAACTGCATGTGCTCAACCCCTAACCTACCGAGACATCATGCCCAGTTCAACGCGTTAGATGCATGTATTTGGGAAACAACAAGCTCAGAGGTCTGACTCCATCCTCTGATGCCATTACCCAATATCAGCTCCAGAAGACAATACGTAGACCTGTCTTTTAGGGTGTAAAAGAACTGACAGACCAATGCAAACCCAAAAGGTGGCATCAGGAATCCTGTTTGAGCAGACTAAATCCCCAGAAAATCTGGCTTCTTTTTATTTCCACAAAATCTTGATCAGCCTTCGTCAAATCAAATCATACATAACTTTCAAAATGTTACACAGGCCTTTTTATAAGGCTAAAAACTGTATTTTTCAGTCAAGACATTTCCATTAATGCTCATAACATAATTCAGGAAATGTTTCAAATCGTTCCGCTGATAGTTGCCCTCCCAGAATTACTGAATATGTCAGTGTATGTAACATTATTTGCACACACGATCAATACATTGTTATTTCAGGGAACAGAGAGAATCCTCCCACACATTTTACATTTGGTCCACTTTCTTCTTATTAATCCAAAGTATCTGAAGGAGAACAAGGAAATAACGATTGTTTCCTAAAATAAAATTGTAGTCCTTCTCAAATTTATCAGAAATGATCTGGATGATAAAGACAGCTATTGGAAGAATGGCCCATTGGCAAATAAGATGAAAGTGGGAAATTCAGACACAAATTTAACTTTTTACATTTTTCTGTTAACTTGAATTTGAAATTACTGTACATGTGAATATCCTATTCCTCGACTTTACTTTACTTTTTACTTTACTCACGTTCAGTCATTCTCAGCTTTGTGAAAATGTGCTAATAGTTGTCTTGATCATCTAAGAGGTCTTTAATAGACATGAGACGTGCAACAATTTTATGTTTGAGCAGCAGTACTTTCAGCAATACTTGGCATCTTTACATGCATACCACTCTTCGATTATTTGCACGACCACTAGACAAGGTATCAGATGCTTGTAGATCCTTAGTAATTATCCCGTGGCTCTTGTGATGTCCTAGAACAGTGATGGCGAACATTGTTTAGCCTGAGTGCCCAACCTGCAATACAAACCAACTTTTTTTGACAACACGGCAATTATACACACTGACACTCACAGATACACACACTGACACACACATACTCACAGATATACAGACACTCACAGATACACACACTGACACACACATACTCCCCTACCCCTCTGTCCCTTAGTGCTCTCTCTGGGTGCCTAGAGCGGTCCTTTAAGGTAAATTACATCTGTTTGAAAGTGAAACCAGTTTTTTTCCATGCAGGCTCTGTCAGTCATAGCCAGGGGAGGTGTGGCTAGGGCTGCATAAACAGAAACAAAGTGATTTAACTCCTAAATGACAGTGAATTGAGCAGTGAAACCTAAGAGGCATGATGTATACACTAAAACTGCTTCATTAAGCTAAAGTTGTTTAGGTGACTATAGTGTGCCTTTAATAAGATTCTCCTTAAAGGAACACTGATGCTATAGTGTCCCTTTCCTACAAGCCATTTTACACGTACCTCTTTCCAGCAACAAGGTCCCTTGGCGATGGATCGGTCTCCTCCATCGGTGACGTCACGGTGATGGGGGAACCTATTGCACATGCGTGGCAAGTGCCGCACGCGCTTAGGGCTTCCCCACAGAAAAACATTGAATCAATTAAGACACTGGACATCTTCTTGCAAAGCGTAAGGACGTCCAACATCGTTCATGGAGATAAACTCTGTTAGAATGCAGGGAACACCTCTAGTGACTGTCTAGGGAACAACCACTATGGATTGTCTTAACCCTGTAACGTAAACATTGCAGTTTCTCTGAAACTGCTAGATTTCATTTGCAGGATTAAGTGGACCAAGTGGTCTGGGCAGGGCCGGATTAACATAGGGGCTGATGGAGCTGCAGCTCCAGGCCCAGGCCCATGGAATAGGCCCATTGATTTTATTTAAAAAAATAATAAAATATTTTTTTTTATTTTTTTTTAACATTTTTTTTTTCCCACACACTACTCTTAGGGATTCCGCCTGGCTTTTATTTTATTGACACAGCCAGTATTTGGCTTCCTGGCTGGTGCCAATATTACAGTGATACTGGCAATACAAATGCTGGTATTTTTCTCAGTAAAAAGAGATTACTATGCAATACCAGCACTGGCCAGTAGGGGTCGCTGTGTGTGTGGAGAAAGGCAGGGATAGGAAGTTACAGCATATCCCTCCCTGCCTATCTATACTCACTGATCTGCAGGGGTGTAGCTACAGAGAGTCCAGACAGCAACTCCCACCCTGCAGAGACAGCCCAGGGAAGTAAGGTATGGGGGAAAGGCTGCAAGGAGACATGGGGACACTGAGACATTAAGGGACATTGGGAGACATTATGACACACAGTGTCCACATGTCTCTCAGTGCCCCCAGTCTGCCAGTGCCTCACTGTCCCCATGTCTCCTAGTGCCTCAAGTGTCTCAATGTCCCCATGTCTCCAAGCTAGTGTCCCTAGTGTCTGTGGCCCTGGTGTCTCCTTGTCCCCATGTCTCCCAGTGCCCCCATGTCTCAATGTCCCCATGTCCCCCAGCCAGTGTCTCTAGTGTCTGTGTCCCTGGTGTCTGTGTCCCCATGTCTTCAAGTGTCCCCTATTTTCCCAGTGTCCCCATGCGTCCCAGCCAGAGTCCCCTAGTCTCCCAGTGTCACTGGTGTCTCCGTGTCCCTAGGTCTCCCCGTGTCCCCAGGTCATCCCGTATTCCTAGTGACATGGGGACCCTGGGATACATGGGGACACAGGGAGACATGGGGCATTGAGACACTGTGATACATAGGATCACTGGGAGACCTGGGGACACGACACTAGGGTACACTGGGAGACATGGGGCACTGAGACACTGATGCATAGGAACACTGAGACCTGGAGTAATCGACAAATGGAGGCACTGGGAGACATGGGGCCACTGAGAGGAATGCATCTATATTTTCTCTTATGTCACTCCTTGTGATTTACATCATGTGATGTCACCCATACATATTTAATTATGCAAATTAGCAAGGCCAGTATGTTTTTCCAAAAAAGGTGGCAACCCTAACTACTTTTCACATACTCTTACTTAAGTATGGAAACTTAAGAGGGATGTATGGGAACAAAACTTGTGTGGACTGGCTGGCAATGAATATAGTTAAATGGACACTAGAGTCACCAGAACAACTACAGCTTATTGAATTTGTTCTGGTGAGTAGAATCATTACCGTCAGGCTTTTTGCTGTAAACACTGTCTTTTCTGAGAAAATGCAGTCTTTACATTACAGCCTAGTGATAACTTCACTGGCCACTCCTTAGATGGCTGTTAGAGATCCTTCCTGGGTCAAGGCTGCATCCAAACATTCAGTGTCTCCTCCCTCTGCATGCAGACACTGAACTTTCCTCATAGAGATTCATTGATTCAATTTATCTCTATGAGGAGATGCTGATTGGCCAGGGCTGTGTTTGAATCATGCTGGCTCTGCCCCGATCTACCTCCTTGTCAGTCTCAGCCAATCCTATGGGGAAGCACTGTGATTGGATTAGGCCAGCACCTCTAATGATGTCAGCAGACTGCTTGTTTTTCTGAGTCTAACAGCATGCAGAGTTACAGCTTCAGGCTTGAATACAGTAAAATTTTGCTATATTTATGGAGGCATGAGGGGCCCAGGGGGGGCTAGATGGTGGTGTTAACACTATAGGGACATGAATTCATGTTTGTGTTCCTGACATACTTGCTTTCCTGGCACTTTAGTGCCCTGAGGGTGCCCCCACCCCCAGGGACCCCCTCCCGCCGGGCTCTGGGGAGAGGAAAGGGGTTAAACTTACCTTTTTTCCAGCGCCGGGCGGGGAGCTCTCCTCCTCCTCTCCGCCTCCCATCCTCTTCTTCGGCAGGAGCTGCGCGCACATTCAGCCTGTCTCATAGGAAAGCATTTATAATGTTTTCCTATGGACGCTGACGTCTTCTCACTGTGATTTTCACAGTGAGAAGCACGCAAACGCCTCTAGCGACTGTCAATGAGACAGCCACTAGAGGCTTTAGATGCTGGATTAAACCATTAATAAACATAGCAGTTTCTCTGAAACTGCTATGTTTATAAAAAAAAGGGTTAATCCTAGAGGGACCTGGCACCCAGACCACTTCATTAAGCTGAAGTGGTCTAGGTGCCTAGAGTGGTCCTTTAAGGTAATGCTGACTTTGTTCTCTCTAACCCTGTGGCATGTTCCCTTTCTTCTACACTCACTACATACAGCTTTTCTCTGTCCCAAACTATATACCAGGAGCTTCTGCCTGCTAGTAAGAAGGTAAGGGGAAAAGTGGACCAGCGAGTGCTAGGGGACAGTCCTTAGAAAGCGTTGAGCGAGCGCATCATTAGATGCATTTATGCCAAGCTCAGGGTGCTGTCTGCATAGTATGCCCTTAGTTGGCCAGCTGCATGATTGGCAGGCAGCCTGACATGCATTCATACCAGGCTGGCCTTCTAATTCTTTGGGCAGACATATCCTCTTTTGGGGCATGTTCTCCCCTTTTGGCAGGTTCCGTGATTTGTGTCAGTGGCACACACTTTTACAGTGCCCATTGACTTCCTGCTTGACTGGACACTGCTGTTAAGGGTTATGGATTTACTTGAAAGATGAAAACATAAATTAGTGAGAGATTAGCCTAGGGTATATGTTTTCTTTTATCTGCTGTTTTCTTTCTCTCCAGCACTATCTCCATCAGATACATGACTCTTGGGAGTGTTTTACTGTTTTTGGTCGATATGATTCTGTAATTAGGCCCGTCATAATTGTCAGCACCAGGCCCACTGGGCTCTTAATCTGGCCCTGACCTAGAGTAGTCCTGTGGTCTCCCGCCTGTGAAGCAGCATTCCAAACCCTGAAACAAGCTCTGATCAACGCACCTGTTTTGTCTGCCCCCGTCCCTAATAAAAGATTTGTCGTCCACACAGATGCGTCCATGTACGGACTGGGGGCAGTGCTAAGCCAGGTCGGAGAAGATGGGGGAGAACACCCTGTCGCATACCTGAGTAGAAAGCTATTGCCCAGGGAAGTGAGTTATGCGGCAGTGGAAAAAGAATGTCTAGCCCTGGTCTGGGCCCTAAAGAAGCTCACCCCCTACCTTTATGGTCAGGAATTTACCCTGATCACAGACCATAACCCTCTAGTATGGCTGAACCGAGTGGCTGGGGACAATGGACGACTACTGAGGTGGAGCCTAGCCCTACAACCGTATAATTTCTCCATCCAGTATCGCCCAGGCCGGTTCAATGGGAATGCAGACGGACTGTCCAGGCAAACAGAACTTTTACCTTAGAGGCAGACCGGACAGCCCCAAGTTGACCCGAAAAAGGTCAATCCGGGTCTGCCGGAGTGTTCCACAAAAGGGGAGCAGTGTAACAGAACTATGCTGTATGCCTGGGCCAGTGAACTAACCAAAATCAGCAGGAATTCGTCACATTTAGTGCATTGCAACCATTCGAATGGATTCGCATGAATTCCCTGTGTAAAGTATAGGTGGCCGCCATTTCGGGACTTTACACGTGGCCGCGGCCATCTTACGTGCGAACAGCGGTGTTTGCCTGTCGACGCGTGGAACTAAAATCGGATACGCAAACAGGCGAACACCGCTGAGTCCTCCATACTTCCAGAAGTTCGCACGGAAACTACCGAATCACCGGACGTTCGGTAGTTATGTTCAATCATCTATGGGGATTGCGGCGAACCCCGAGATTCGAATGGATGGCAAGAATTTCATACCTTTTTACCAGGCGAACGGAGACCGACCGCAAGGCCAAAACTCATGGAACTATTTTCGGCTAGTTGGTCTGTGCGGTCGGTCAAAACTTTGGAACTCTGTATCTCCCGAACCATTCATCCGAATGGGCTGATTTTTGGACATGTTGGTCCCCTGAATGAGAGCTATCAAGCGACCCAGGATTTAAAGCTGTACCCCCTGTTTTTGGGGAACATCCAGAACTGGGGTAAAATGTTGTACGTTTTAATTATGTTATATGTTATCTGAGGGGAGGAGACGTGGGGGTGTTACCAGGTATATGATTGGGTGTTTTTATCCTCCCCCTGGGAGTATCCTGTGTGTACCTGATCCCAATAAAAAGCAGGCTGGGTGTTCCAGTCCTCAGATCTTCTTGACCCTTCAAAACGTAGCCTTGTCTCGTTCTTGGAAGGGGATTATTTGGGAATGTTATTCTGCTCCTGTTACAGCTGAACCTGACTCTTACTCTGGATATCGTGGATGGGATTATACCAGCTTACTTCTCCACAGCAGCTTAAAGGGGAAAAAGGACGTCTCCAACGGCAGATACCCTCACTCTACCCGGGTAGCCGTTACAGTATTCATGATCTGATTTGCAGCACTTAATAAAAATAAAAAGATGGAGGAGAGATTATGAATCAATAAGAGGCATATAATATCCATTAGCCATTGAAATTTGGTTGCATTGTTAACTCGATTTGTAGATTTAATTTTATTACACATTTTCTTTAAGTGTGTGTCTACATTTAACTGGATTCTATAAAACATTGCTGATATAAATTTCCTTTAAACGAATATCTCTAAGTGAAAGCAGGCAGGCAGTCTTGTATCAGAAAACCAGGACATAAAACAACAGTTTAAAGATGTCAACAGCAGGACATTGTAGCATTTCCTGATTGCACAATAAAATAAGTATTCTGTTTGTATATTGCGCAAGCTCCCTTATGAACACTAAATCTGGGGATTACAGAAGTGTATTAATATATTTAAAAAACAAACAAACCGTACAATTGGCCATTTTACTCCTAGAAAAAGGTGTACTTTGGATGTATAAAGAGATAATTATTCATAATCCTGTGATTTTTATTGATTTGTTATATAACAGTCAAGATATATAAGATGCATACATTAATGTCTTTGGTACTGTATGAGAATACAGAATATTTATTAATCATGAAATGATGGGGAATTGCAAATATTGGACCAAATAATCCAAAATGGAAACATGCTCCGAGAGCGCAGTGTTTCCAGCTCAAATATTTACTGTAATTCCTTGATGGATTTCTGACAATTAGTGGTTTAGTGGGTAACATGAATTAGGATTGCTCATGTTTTTAAGTTCAGGTTGTCTGCTACACAAGTTATAATTCGTTATACCAGTTACTCCAATCAAAAAACAGTGTTTTAAGAAATCACTGTATTTGGTCAGAGTAACTCTTCCTATACCGGAGAAAGAAGGAAAAGAAAAAGAAAGAAAGAAAGGCTAAAAAAAGGCCAAGTTTTTCCAGTGATGTCACTTCCCCCTCGCTTGATGATGAGTGACGTCAGGAAGGACAGGCTGAGGGTAGGGCTTGCCATCATTGGCTGTCTGTTGCCAGCTTACTGTGTGTGCTGATGTCAGACACCAAATATGTACAGAATTGACATTAGCCAATGTCCCAATCGAGTTACACCTCGAGCAGCGGACGGGTTAAACAACTGCATGTGGAAAATAATCAGGTAAAAAATATGGTTAAACTTGAGTTTTGACCGATTTGGCAATGTGCAGATTTACTCTTTTCAATTACTGCATAGGGTGGGGGACTTTAAAATAAGTAATTAAGGAATGGACGAATTACTGCACATCTCCTATGCCCCCACCAAATGGTCTGTGGGCGGTGGAGGCTATTATAAAATACAAATGGCCTTAAAAAAGTGGGAAATGCTTGTTTTACTTATCATAAACTCTGTTTATTCCCTTCTCCAGCAACAAGGCATTGGCCTAGGTGTCCTCTTTATGGTCTTCATGATTCCCTCCGGGTGGATCCTAGCGCACATGGAAGATTACAAAAGCAGGCCAGAATAATCAATGCAAGCTGTGCTGTATGAACCTCTGTGATAGCTGGCGTGCGTTGGTGAAACATCTACAAGCTCGGACTCAAATAAACAGCCTTCCCAACTCAATCACTATGAAATATGTTCTCCAACAGTCACATGCCATCATTGCCCCTTTTTCTACTTAATAAAATATATTAAATGATCTAAACGGCTCAATTTATTTATAGCGATATTACAAATACAGTTTGAAAAGGGTTGCTGTCCATCCAGCTGGTAAGAAATGAATAAAATGTTTACACTTTGTTACTCATTCACCATGATTTTGTGGGGAAAAGTGTTTATACGTTATTCTATTCCTATTGTTTTTTTAAATCAGTCCTCGTGTCTGCTAATAGATGTGACTTTAATTTGTGGTTTTACACTCATTTGTCTAAGAGTAATCCTGCCCCAAGTTTCCTAAATCCCTAAAGTTAAAGATGAAGTCGCCTGGACCTGCATTCCTGTCAATGCTGTACCAAGACCCAATAGCCGTAAAGTAAGAGATTCTTTACAGTAATAAAGCTAAATATGGATTTTCTACCCAATGATACAAGAGTTGTTGTATCAGATTTGTAGAGATTAAAGGAACGCTCCAAGCACCATAAACATTATAGCATATTGTACTGATGCCAGAAGACTCCTACCCCATAGTAAGAAGACAAACCATTTTAGTACGATTTTGCTTCCTACATGAGGGGGTAAGGGGAGAAGGGTACTGCTCACTACGCGCACTACATCTACCAGACACCCAGAATGTCTTGCTTCTGATAGCTCTCCTGAGCAGGACTGGCTCATTGGCTGAGTGTGTCAGCTTCCAGCTGTCTACTGTCACCTGTATTGGAGGAGGAGCAGTGCTCGGTGGACTCCAGGTAAAAAGTCAAACTGTTCTACAATGGTTTGACTTGGGTACCAGTAGACACCTAGCAGCATATCAACTACAGTGAATATTCAAGGACATAATAGTGAATGAAGAAGAAAAAATGTGAAGCCACTTCTTACATCAAAAATATATTTTTTTCCATTCTTTGCATACCTGGAAATGGTTTTATTCAGTAAGGACTTTTGCATTATTTTGGATAAACAGCAGATATGTGCAAAAAGTTGAACTGAATGTACTTGGGTCATTTACAACCTACATTGCCATTTTACTATGTAACTTCTACAATCACCTTGCCAGCAACTTAATAAATGGATCCATTGAGATACAAATGTTAAAAGAAATTAAAATCCAATATATGTTAATAAAAACAAAGATGAGAATAGATACTGATAAAGTCATTTCAGCTATGTCTGTTTCGGCTGGGTTTATTTACTGTGAACTTCAGCAACATCTCAAGCTAATTTTCTGTCTGTAATATTGGCTAAACAGGAAACAGGATTGTGATGAGGAAGTTAATCTGCTTCCTAGAAAACCACAAATACAGTTTAAGAATGAAAAGAACTGCAGCTGCAGAGAGTGTTTAACCAATAACGTATACAGAATGTAAGTACCGGTAGGTGTCCTCTGTAAAGCAAAACAATCCTCACTAATGCTGAAATGCATGACAGGAAAGTAGGGTGTCAAACGTACATCCCACAAATTTGGCCCATGGGAAGTTAAGATTAGGGGCAAGTTAATATAGCACTGGACTAGGCCCGTCACAGCGTTTGTTCCCCTCTTCTCCTCCCTGCGGATTGCTGGTAGGAAGAGAAAAGCCAGGAACTTCAGACTCCCTTCAGCCGTGGAAAGCCACCCTCCTGCACCCAAACGGTAAAAAAATAGGAGGGTAGCTAAAATTATGTTAATTGTTATTTGTGTGTGTGTGTGTGTACCTGAGTGACTGTGTATATCTGAGTGTGTGCACATATCTGTATAAGTGTGTGCATGTATGTGTAAATTTACCTGTGTGTACATATCTATCAATGTGTGTGTATGCCAGAGTGTGTATCTGTGTGTGTGTGGTAGTGCAAACATCTCCGTATTCAAATACCAACAATGCACACAAACACACTCCTGCATTGAAACACCAACACTACATCGCCCTGGCTTGACTGGGGTCCCCCTGGAGCCTCTCCATCCTCCACGAGCTGGAACAAGGTGCTGAGCAGTGATTAGCCCTTTCCTCTCCCAGTAACTAGACGAAACATAGCTCTGGGAGTAAAACTGATTTTAATGAGTCAAACTCGGCCTTTTATGCACGGACCCCAGCATGGGGTCTCCATTGTATTCAACACAAGCCCCTCCCAGGAATCTCTTGGCCTAGGAGATAATTGAGTTAAAGACCGGTAAGCTAATTATGTCTCAGGAACAGAGAACCCAACACAAAACATAAAAATATACAAGTACCCCAAAACAAGTACCACAGCAGCCCCACTGGACCCCAGGGACCACACGCCAGCCGCTCAGCCCAGCAGCCCCACTGGACCACAGGGAAACATACCAGCATTCCCAAAGGTAGGGAGGCTGGGTGGAGTGAAATTAAAAATATATATATTTTTTATGTATGTCTCGTAATGAGTTTGAATGTGTTTGTCAGTAACTGTGCATGTGTGTTTGTCAGTGAGTGTGTATGTGTTTGACAGTAAGAGTGTATGTGTGTGTTTGTCAGTAAGAGTGTATATGTGTTTGTCAGTGTGTATGCGTGTTTTTAAAAAGGTGTGTAGGTGTGTTTGTCGATGAGTGTGTATGTGTGTTTGTCAGTAAGTGTGTATGTGTGTTTGTCAGTGAGTGTGTGTTTGTCAGTAAGAGTGTATTTGTGTTTGTCAGTGAGTGTGTATGTGTTTGTCAGTGAGAGTGTATATGTGTTTGTCAGTGAGTGGGTATGTGTGTTTGTCAGTAAGTGTGTATGTGTGTTTGTCAGTGAGTGTGTGTGTGTTTGTCAGTAAGAGTGTATTTGTGTTTGTCAGTGAGTGTGCATGTGTGTTTGTCAGTGAAAGTGTATATGTGTTTGTCAGTGTGTATGTGTGTTTGTCAGCGAGAGTGTATATGTGTTTGTCAGTGAGTTTGTATGTGTGTCTGTCAAAGAGTATGTGTGTTTGTCAGTGAGTGTGTATGTGTGTCTGTCGGTGGATGTGTCCATCCGTCAGTGAGTGTGTGTGCTTCAGTGAAAGTGTGTGTTGGTTAAACAGTGTGTGTGTTAAAGGAACGCTCCAAGCACCATAAACATTATAGTATATTGTAGTGATGCCAGAAGACTCCTACCCCATAGTAAGAAGACAAACCATTTTAGTACGATTTTGCTTCTTACACTGTGCCGAAATAGGATTGTGATGTCCAGTAGCGTGCCGGTCCAATTCTTTTTAAATTGAGGTGTGCATGTTGCCGTATTCTGTTTGTGTTATTTATACTGTAGTTGCTTTGTATCATTGTATTTGTGCGTATATGAGCTATTATATTGTATATGTCCATGAGTAGTTTGTGGTATTGTGTATGATACTTATGTATGGGGGCTGCTTGTGGAATTGTGTGTGTGGATGGATATGTCACATTGTGTATTTGGTAGTGTGTGTATGTGTGGGTCTGTTTCGGGTATTGCATGTGCAAGGCATTCATGTTGGGTTGTGTGTATGTACGTAGATTGTTAGTTGTTTTACGTTTGTGCGGATTGTGAGTGTGTTTGTTTGTGGGCTGTTCATATTATTGGTATGAGGGGAGGGTTATTCTGCCTTTCTGTGTATATCTAGCAGTGTGGGTGGTTTCCCTCAGTTCCAGTGGGGACCAGGCTGGCCAGGTACAGGTCAAGGACAGGAACCGCAGGGCTGCTCTACTCCAGTGTGGATTCCCATTCACAAGTGCTGGGAGGAAATGATCTGAGCTCACTTCCTCTATGTGCTGCAATGCATAAATTGAGGATTCACTACCTTTTCGTATTAGCAGATATCTGAAATTTCACTGGGACTCCTGATAGGCCAGAGCCTGTTTGGCTCTAGCAGCCTTGAGTGCTGTGGAAAGACACCTCAAGTGCCATGCATGGCGCACGTGCCATAGGTTGCCTACCCCTGAGTGTGTCCTCTTTTTTCATTTTACAAAAAGTGCAGATTTCAACATGAATTGAAACATTTATAAATTAACCATGTTACAGCCTCTTGGCTGTGAGACAACCGGTCCTGTTACTACCTGGTTTGTTTAATTAAGTGGAGATAAACTCAAGAGGCAGCAATTACCCAGAGCGCCTACCTTACACAGAGTTCTAATTGAGCTGCTTTGGGAAGTCTGTGCTCTGACTGTGGACAGCCACAAAAAGGTCTATGCTAGGAAAACCCTCCTGGCTGCAGACAGCAGATCTGCAGCTTTTGCAAGATGCTTTTAGATATAATGCAATGAAAACATACATAAATAAAGGCATGCATGTTTCCATTGGGGTATATTTTCCAAATTGTTATTTGTTTTACCGCAGGAGTGCTCTTTTAAGCTGTAGATGAATGATACTTACTTTGATAATAACTGTCGGTGAGTCATAATCGAAATCCCTTCTTAAACACAGGTTATTTGAATAAATATATATTTAAAGGGGAATTGAGCCCTATTTCCAAGTCAGTCTCCAAATAGCTTGGTTTTTCAACAAAGCTGTATTTTTCCACATTAGAAGGGCCACCTTAACTACGTAAGCCAGTTATTACCAAAAGAAGGCTTAACCAATCATTGGGCACCACAATCACTCGTGTAGTTATATTTACCGCTCGAAGGGAATTGGTAACATGTAAAAACAAAAAGGAAATAATCTCATAGTGTAAATTTATTAACACACAAACTAGTAAAAAAAAAAAACACACAAAATAATTGGCACAATAGGATTTATGTCTATATTGTGCAAACTTGCGTTTATAGCCTCGAATAGGCTTGGTCCCCATTGTGGTAGACAGCTGCCAGTAACTACTTCAAGCTCTTAGAAAATGTAATAAAGCAGCAGAAAATGCTAGTGGAATGCTTGGTTGTATAGGGAGAGGTATCAGCCTCTTGCCCACCGCCTATGGGCCAAGTTAACGACTGTAAAGACCCATATTTTATTCCCCCTGGTTCAGCACTTTCCATTCATGCACATAGAACCGAACACTAGCTCCCAGGCAGCCGGTCACATGGACCAAAACCGCAAATAGACTTCGGGGGGCCGCGAATGCCCTGGAACTATTTTCG
>OW240923.1:121253619-121272632 GCA_933207985.1 Pelobates cultripes | reverse complement strand
AAGAAAAAGAGGGGTAAGAAGAAGAAAAGGGGAGTAAGAAGAAGAAGTGGGAGTAAGAAGAAGAGGGGGTAATAAGAAGAAGAGGGGGGAGTAAGAAGAGGGGGGAGTAAGAAGAAGAAGGGGGTGTAAAAAGAAGAAGGGGGTGTAAAAAGAAGAAGAGGGGGTAAGAAGAAGAAAGGGGAGTAAGAAGGAGGGGAGATAAGAAAAAGAGGGGGTAAGAAGAAGAAGGGGGAGTAAGAAAGATGGGAGTAAGAAGATGGGGGAGTAAGAAAGAGGGGAGTAAGAAGAAGAAGAGGGGAGTAAGAAGAAGAAAGAAAGAGAGTACAAGAAAAAGAAGGGTGAGTATGAATAAATGGGGAAGTATTAAGAAGAAGAAAGGGGAGGAAGAGGGAAGAGAAGAAGAAGGGGGTAAGAAGAAGAAGGGGAGCAATAAGAAGAAGGGGGTTAAAAGAAGAACAGGTGGGGGAGTATTAAGGTGACCAAGGGAAGTATGAAGAACACAGGGAGGAGGGGTAAAAGGCAGAACACAGGGGTGTGAGGAGAACACATAGAGGGAGGAGTAGGAAAGAACGCACAGGAGGTGGGTGAGTGTGAGAAAGGGCAGCTAGGGAGGGGTGGGGAGAGGAGAGACCACTAGGAGTGCAGGGAGAGCTCTACGGGACAGAAGGGACAGCTCTATGGGACAGGGGGCAAGACAGGGAGCTCTTTCACACTACGCGCACACACACACAATGCATCCCTATACATACACAGAAACACACAATGCATCCCTACACACACAGAAACACAACATGCTTCCCTTACACACAGAGAAACACACAATACATCCATTACACACACACACACAATGCAACCCTTACACACAAAGACAATGCATCCTTTGCACACATACACAGAAACAGACAATGCAAACCCGTACACACATATGCAAACACACACACTTCTTTTCTTACATACACACAGAAACACAATGCATCTCTTACACTCAATACACACACATACAGACACACACCTTGCATCCCTTATGCATACAAACACAGATTCACACAATGCATCCCTTACACACAACCAGAAACACATAATACATCCCTTATACACAAATACACACTGCTTCCACTACACACAAACACACTGCATCACCTGCACAAACTGGCAACCCTAATACACTACATACCATAAACACACATATTAGATCCTCTACAATAACACATAACACATCCCCTACAAACTCCACTCCCTGTGAGCGAACTCATGGGTGGGTGGAACTTATGAGTGGGCCTTATGGGCATACTCACCGTCAGGCCCTGGGGCCCAGACCTTGAGCTGTGTAAGGGGCCCCAAAAAAATGGAGCTGCTTCCAATTCTCCCAGAACATTGAATTTTGTGACCACAGTTGCAAACAGCCTCCAGAGATCCTGTTCTACACCAGACCAGTGGAGCCAAACTGCAGCCCATCATTATCCTCATCTGCTTGTAAGTAGGCAATCTAGTATATTATTAGTGACACTAATCTATAATGTACCTCACATTAAAGGGACACTATAGCTTAATGAAGTGGTTCTGGTGTCTATAGCTGGTCCCTGCAGCCTTTTTAATGTAAACACACACTGTGTGCAGCACTGGCGTTAGTTCATATGGGTGGGCATTGTGATGTTACATGGGGGGGCAGCAAATTTTTATTTTGTCTAGGGCGGCAAAAATCCTTGCACCGGCTCTGATCCTGGGCAGGTGCACCAGTCTACTGGTGACCCACAGGAGGGGAGTGCACTGATTGCACTGCACTCTCCTCCTGTCCAGCCCCATCTTTACCGCAGTGCAAGTGCCCTCTGCCCCTAATTTACGGTGGCTCACACTCACAACAAGCAGTGCCTGGAGCCGTGAAGGAGCGGGTATGGCAAAGAGCTACTGATTAGCATAACATCAATATCCGTTATAAAACCAGGAAAAGGTGGGCATGGATGGTGAACTGATTTGGTGGTGCAATGGGCCACTTGACTGGTTTTGCCCCCAGGCCTAAGGCTGCCAGCCCTCCCTGCTTAGGTCCCCCATTGTGATTTGTTGCCCCACCACGGCTCAGGGGTTGGGGCCAGGAAGAGGACATTAGGTCCCCTTTTAGTATTTAGAGGGCCCCCACCCGGCTCAGGGGGTGGGGGCCAAGGGGAGACGCCGGTCCCCAGGTATTTAGGGCCCCACCGCCCGGCTCAGGGGTGCAGGGGCCAGAAACAGAGTTCCCCCTCTATTGTTTTTTTTTAGGGCTCCAGAGGTGGGGCGGGGGCAGTAGGTCCCCATATCATTGAGTAAACTTTGACAACCCCCATTCCCGAGCGGCGGGTGGGGGGGTTGTCAAAGTTTACTCAATTATATGGAATAGGGGGCGGACCGAACATCGCATATGTTCGCCCGCCGTGGCGAACGCTAACATGCGATGTTCGCCGGGAACTATTCGCCAGCGAACTGTTCGGGACATCTCTAAATAGAAGGGGTCCCAGAACAGACCCCTGAGGGACACCACTTGCCACCTCTGTCCAGCTTGAAAATTTACCATTAATGACAACTCTTTGTACTCTGTTTTAAAGCCAATATTCTACCCAAGAACAAGCATTTTCATCTAGACCGATTTCCTTGAGTTTGAACACTAGTCTATTGTGTGGAACTGTATCAAATGCCTTGGCAAAATCCAAATATATCACAACCACTGCAACACCCTAATCTGTACTCAGTGACTTTCAGTATAAAATAAAGATAGCTCAGCCGTGGGATGAAATGAATTCAAACTGGCAGGAAATAGAAGATCTGCCTAGAATGTAGATGTCTAAAGAGAAATTCTTCACCGGTGTTTTCTGTCATTTATCGACTGATTATCAAGGAAAGCGCTGTCTGCAGAACAGGCAGGGAGCGGTGCCTCGCGGACTCCAGGAAAGAAGTCAAAACATTACCAAACTGTTTGATTACTTACACAGGGCACTTCTGGCACCATAACTACTACATGCTGTCGTGCTTATGGTGTTTAGAGTATTCCTTCAATCTAATAGGGGTGGACATGCTAGAAGTATACTCCCCTCAAGTCAAGTCACACTGGGGGCTAAGGATCCCTAAGCCACTATCCCCCAAGTCATCACAATCTAATTATTAAAAATAAAAAAATATTATTCAAATTGCAAAAAATGTGGTGAAAAAAACATAAAAAACCTGATGCGATAAAACCATTCTGGTGATGTTTATCAGGTGACGGACGCACAGTAACTGGAATGGGAGATGATGACATTTATAATTGGTGATTAGCAGGTAAACAGCTATTTACATAATGAATGTTACTTCCCTGACTGAGTGTCCTAGATGTGGCTGAATATAAAGATTGCTCCCCGAGGAGATGTGGAAATCCTGGGATTGTTGGGAAATACTTTTATTTTTGGAACAGATACAGTCAGTGTGTGACCTCCGTCCCTCCCTGTAACACTGCTATAAAGGCCGGGTAGTGACAGACTGCTCACACACAGCGTGAGGACAACATGATTTCTGCCAGCCTGATCGTTCTGGGTCTCAGTCTGTGCTTCCTGGGAGCCAGGGCTACGGATCCCACAAGTGAGTTAACATTGAACCGTCCGATTCTTATTCACAGTCTGTTGGGCATGATTAACATAGGGCTTAGACAGGGACCCCAGAACCGTGAATTCCCCCATTCACCAACCCATGTGATCATACTCCTGTTATACTATTGTTATTAATTAATATTGGTACATGAACACAACTCACAATACATGGGGCCGAGGCAGTAACCCCTGTATAGTAACAGAGAATAGCATGTCGTGTACTGTAAAGTAACAGAGAATAGCGTGTCGTGTCCTGTATAGTAACAGAGAATAGCATGTCCTGTCCTGTATAGTAACAGAGAATAGCGTGTCGTGTCCTGTATAGTAACAGAGAATAGCATGTCGTGTCCTGTAAAGTAACAGAGAATAGCGTGTCGTGTCCTGTATAGTAACAGAGAATAGCGTGTCGTGTCCTGTATAGTAACAGAGAATAGCATGTCGTGTCCTGTATAGTAACAGAGAATAGCGTGTCGTGTCCTGTATAGTAACAGAGAATAGCATGTCGTGTCCTGTATAGTAACAGAGAATAGCATGTCGTGTCCTGTGTAGTAACAGAGAATAGCATGTCGTGTCCTGTATAGTAACAGAGAATAGCATGTCGTGTCCTGTAAAGTAACAGAGAATAGCATGTCGTGTCCTGTATAGTAACAGAGAATAGCGTGTCGTGTCCTGTATAGTAACAGAGAATAGCATGTCGTGTCCTGTATAGTAACAGAGAATAGCGTGTTGTGTCCTGTATAGTAACAGAGAATAGCATGTCGTGTCCAGTAAAATAACAGAGAATAGCATGTCGTGTCCTGTATAGTAACAGAGAATAGCGTGTCATGTCCTGTATAGTAACAGAGAATAGCTTGTCCTGTATAGTAACAGAGAATAGCATGTCATGTCCTGTATAGTAACAGAGAATAGCGTGTCGTGTCCTGTATAGTAACAGGAGGAACAGCATATCCTGTATAGTGCAACAGAGAATAGCATGTCGTGTCCTGTAAAGTAACAGAATAGTGTACCTGTATAGTAACAGAGAATAGTGTGTCGTGTCCTGTATAGTAACAGGGTACAGCGTGTCGTGTCCTGTATAGTAACAGAGAATAGCGTGTCGTGTCCTGTATAGTAACAGAGAATAGCGTGTCGTGTCCTGTATAGTAACAGAGAATAGCATGTCATGTCCTGTATAGTAACAGAGAATAGCGTGTCGTGTCCTGTATAGTAACAGAGAATAGCATGTCCTGCATAGTAACAGAGAATAGCATGTCGTGTCCTGTAAAGTAACAGAGAATAGTGTGTCCTGTATAGTAACAGAGAATAGCGTGTCGTGTCCTGTATAGTAACAGAGAATAGCAAGTCGTGTCCTGTATAGTAACAGAGAATAGCGTGTCGTGTCCTGTATAGTAACAGAGAATAGCGTGTCATGTCCTGTATAGTAACAGAGAATGTCGTGTCGTCTCCTGTATAGTAACAGAGAATAGCATGTCGTGTCCTGTATAGTAACAGAGAATAGCATGTCGTGTCCTGTATAGTAACAGAGAATAGCTTGTCTTGTCCTGTATAGTAACAGAGAATAGCTTGTCCTGTATAGTAACAGAGAATAGCATGTCATGTCCTGTATAGTAACAGAGAATAGCGTGTCGTGTCCTGTATAGTAACAGATAATAGCATGTCCTGTATAGTAACAGAGAATAGCATGTCGTGTCCTGTATAGTAACAGAGAATAGTGTGTCCTGTATAGTAACAGAGAATAGCGTGTCGTGTCCTGTATAGTAACAGAGAATAGCAAGTCGTGTCCTGTATAGTAACAGAGAATAGCGTGTCGTGTCCTGTATAGTAACAGAGAATAGCATGTCGTGTCCTGTATAGTAACAGAGAATAGCGTGTCGTGTCCTGTATAGTAACAGGGTACAGCGTGTCGTGTCCTGTATAGTAACAGAGAATAGTGTGTCCTGTATAGTAACAGAGAATAGCGTGTCGTGTCCTGTATAGTAACAGAGAATAGCGTGTCGTGTTCTGTATAGTAACAGAGAATAGCGTGTCGTGTCCTGTATAGTAACAGAGAATAGCGTGTCGTGTTCTGTATAGTAACAGAGAATAGCGTGTTGTGTCCTGTATAGTAAAAGAGAATAGCGTGTCGTGTCCTGTATAGTAACAGAGATTAGCGTGTCGTGTCCTGTATAGTAACAGAGAATAGCGTGTCGTCCTGTATAGTAACAGGGAATAGCGCACGTATCCCGTATAGTAACAGAGAATAGCTGGTCGTGGTCCTGTATAGTAACAGAATAGCATGTCGCGGTCCCGTATAGTAACAGAATACGTGGTCCTGTATAGTAACAGAGAATAGCGTGTCGTGTCCTGTATAGTAACAGAGAATAGCGTGTCATGTCCTGTATAGTAACAGAGAATAGCTTGTCCTGTATAGTAACAGAGAATAGCGTGTCGTGTCCTGTATAGTAACAGAGATAGCGTGTCGTGTCCTGTATAGTAACAGAGAGTAGTCGTGTCCTGTATAGTAACAGAGAATAGCATGTCGTGTCCTGTATAGTAACAGAGAATAGCGTGTCCGGTATAGTAACAGAGAATAGCGTGTCCTGTATAGTAACAGAGAATAGCGTGTCGTGTCCTGTATAGTAACAGAGAATAGCGTGTCGTGTATAGTAACAGAGAATAGCATGTCGTGTCCTGTATAGTAGCAGAGAATAGCTTGTCTTGTCCTGTATAGCAACAGAATAGCATGTTGTTCCCTGTATAGTAACAGAGAATAGCGTTCGGTTCCATGCGCACTAATGGAAAGTGCTGAACCAGTGGAACCAGGGGGAATAAAATATGGTTCTTTACAGTCGCTGACCTGGCCCATAGTTGGTGGGCATAGTCGGTAAGCAAACATGTATTCCTGACCCTATAGTGTTAACACCACCATCTAGCCT
The DNA here is from genome assembly GCA_933207985.1 of Pelobates cultripes. NCBI lineage: Eukaryota > Metazoa > Chordata > Amphibia > Anura > Pelobatidae > Pelobates > Pelobates cultripes. The sequence continues at coordinate 121,266,127 of OW240923.1, read as the reverse complement.
CCATAAATATAGTAAAGTTCTTACTGTATTCAAGCCTGAAGCTGTAGCTCTGCATGCTGTTTGAGTCAGAAAAACAAGCAGTCTGCTGACATCATCATAAGTTGTAGCCTGATCCAATCACAGAGCGTCCCCATAGGATTGGCTGAGACTGTCAAGGAGGCAGATTAGGGGCAGAGCCAGCATGATTCAAACACAGCCCTGGCCAATCAGCATCTCCTCATAGAGATGAATTGAATCAATGAATCTCTATGAGGAAAGTTCAGTGTCTGCATGCAGAGGGAGGAGATACTGAATGTTTGGATGCATTTTAGGCAGCCATGACCCAGGAAGGATCTCTAACAGCCATCTGAGGAGTGGCCAGTGAAGTTATCACTAGGCTGTAATGTAAACACTGCATTTTCTCTGAAAAGACAGTGTTTACAGCAAAAAGCCTGAAGGTAATGATTCTACTCACCAGAACAAATTCAATAAGCTGTAATTGTTCTGGTGACTATAGTGTCCCTTTAAACGAGAAAATGTTAAAAAAAAAGTCATATTTACATGTACCTTGTAACCCTTATAATCACCATAATTATGAAAAGTCATGCAGATAAAAATGCCATTAGCTCAATGGCTAATCCTCTTGTTACTCTACGTTGAATGTTGCTGCTATCCAGAATTCAGACTTTAACCCCTTAAGGACACAACTTCTGGAATAAAAGGGAATCATGATGTGTCATTAAGGGGTTAATATTGGTCTATAACTGGAATAGGAGCTTTGTATATCAGTGAGTGGTAGTCTAGGTAATCGATATCAGAAGAATACCCCCTATAGATGGCTAATAGAGAGTTAGTAAAGACATATGCAAAAATGATATGAATGCTTTCTCCAAATAATCTCTTAATACATAATAGAGAGATTGGTAATCATAGTGTTAGTGATAGAATGGAATGAATGGATCAGCTGGCTGTAACAGAGTTATTCCTATTTTGTAATGATGTTGCAATAGTGTTGCCTTTTAAACACTAGTATTCCTTGAATGGCCCTATGAGTCAACCTTACAGTTTATAACTAAGGTTGCAATATGTTGCCTTTAGTATTAGCGAATCTACCAGGAAAGCATACAGCCGGCATGCATCCAATTGCTGAGTAAAGAGCTATAGATCTGTGCAGGGATCAGAGTATTAGCTCAAGCAGCAAACTCAAAATCTCTATGATGCTGATAATACCCTAGACTTACAAGAGGAAAAAAGACATTTAAAAAAATAAGTGCTATAAGTGCAGAACCATGCTTCGAATGCCGGTTACCCGCACTGTGAAAGTGAAAGTGCCCTGTGAAAAAGCTATTTCTTTTTACCCCTGACGAAGGTGCACACAAGAGTGCACCGAAACGTGCGTCAGGTTTTTTTCACTTTTTCACAGGGCACTTTCACTTTCACATTCTCACAACTCCATATCAGGTAACCTGACCTAGCCTACACCTGAACCCCTGGTGAGCAGGGCCCCAGTCCCCCGTGCCCCCTTGATACTTGGTTCTCATATGAAAGTTTCCACTTAAATGGAAATTCTATATATACAAATAAGTCCCCCCCCCTCCTCCCCAGGGGAGAATTCAAGCCAACGAGGGGGAGAACCACAATCCAAAGTTGAATTGTCCTAAGATACAGCCACAACTATACAGTGTAACAAGTTTTACTCTGGGATATCCAACCAACACAGTAAAAACCTGTGAATTGGAATGAATATTGTGTTATTCACCATAATATTGCCAAATGTTACTTACATCCAATATATTTCTGATACAATTCCTGTATTACCTTGCAGTCGCCGTTTGGCAATGTCACTGTATGTATTTATCGCATATTACCAATAAAAAAAAAAAAACACATATGTATTTTTCAATGTTTCACACAGACATTCCTGTAAAAATGCTTTAATCAATTATTACCCATTATGTCTGAATAATGATATTTTTTGGTTCCTTTCCCTGATGTAGAGAAGCCGGGCAGTTGTCCTTTGGACGTGGATTACCCACGATGTGACTCGGTGAATGTAAACAATCTGAAGAACGATTGTCGGACAGACAGAGACTGCAAGGGGGACAGAAAGTGCTGCTTTTCTGGCTGTCAGAAACAGTGCCTCCTGCCTCTGAAAGGTGTGGAACCTGACACATAAAACGTACTACTGCCATGTTTGGAATGTTCTGAATGTCACTTATTGACACAATAGTCTATAGTGTACATAATGTAACAAAGCACTAAAATGTGACAAGCTGAGAATGCCTATCTAGCACCAATGTTGTCTATAACTAATACAGGCTGAAAAAAGTATCAACTAAAACCCACTTTGAAGTCATTTCTAATTTTGTCACAAATGGAGGTAAATAAATCCTTGACTGTAAAATGACAATCAGGTTTCTCCTTGGATCAACAAGCTATTACCCAACTGTGGCGAACAGAACCTCACCACGGGCTTTTGAAGGAGCCTGCTTGCCAGCCTCCTGCCCCAGTACTATGGCCCCTGCAATAGACCTGACTAAAATACTTTAAAGTAATTGGCAACTGGGATTATATGGTTCGGTTCCCGAACAGCCGCATGAACCAGAGACAACCCGGGAGCTTGTTAAGCCCTATTAACACTTAGTAACGATTCTAACCGCAGTGTTATAATTGTCTGTTTGGGTGACTGCGCATGAACGACCACAAGGTGGCGACCATCTTGTTTGCATGAACGCAGGCAGCGTTGTTTGGTCGTCGCGTTACTAGAACTAAAATCGGACACAGAAACTCTCGAACACCGCTGGACTTTCATCATCGCCTGCATACGGTTCTATACAATTTTAAGTAGGACACTATTCAGTCAAATCGTTCGCTCCACGGTAAGAACATTGACTATGTTCGGTAGTGTAACGGATCGCCTGGCACCCCGACTGGGTACCTCCGTTGAAGGATGCTCCTAGCGCTTCCTGAGGACTCCAAGCACTGCAGCAGACACCACAACCACCGAACTGGAGAAGCATATGAATCCTCTCAAGCATATGAATGCTGTAGACAGTTGAATAGGAACCATACGAATAGGTTTACTCTCCTAGCAGTCAAACTGGAACAGCATACAATAAATCCTTCCCCCAATAATGAGACGACACTTCACTTTGAGGGTTAAAACAGGAACTCCTGTACTGTCACATACAGTCTCTTTTATTCCCAATCCACAAACATAGTACAGCCCACAGGGCGTTACAAAACAACCAATCACATATCAGTTACATCCCACATATTCCCTCCCCTTATCCTGAGAGGAAACTCAATTATACAAACAGTTAAAACATACTTTCTACCCAACTTTCATAACTCCAAAACCATACATCACATTCACATAAAATTACATATTCTCAATCAATCCATTCAGAGGAACAACATATTCAAAAATGGCACAAATCAGACAAGGGGTTCAAAAGTTAGTAAAAAGTCCTTTGTGACTAAATGAAGCATGGCTTTCTGGCCTAAACCAGTTTCAGAGTCTTCTATCCTGGAGATAAGTAATTCAATTATCTCCCAGGACAGACACAAGACTCCATTAAGCACATGGTTGCAAAAGACACAAAACACTTTAAAATACATAAAGTCACATTTACACATAACACACAGACATTTCACATATCCCCAGATAGCTGGGATCTGAGTGCACATTATTAGATGAATGGCACTCAGATCACACAAATAAGCCTTTCTGCAGGGGAAATAAGCGGTTTAACCTGCAGGGCCATAGTCCAAAGGGAGCAGGCGAGCAACCAGGCTTCTCCAGTTCACAGTGGCGAGGTTGGTTTCGCCACAGGTAGTTTGTCAGTTTTTAAACTACCGAACTAGAACGACCGGAAGCCCTGATTCACTGGAACTGTTTTGGGCAGGGAATCATGCGTGCGGTTGGTAATCTATGACTTCCAGGAAATTCCTGAACCCCTCTGAGTGAATTTTGGATATGTTGGTTCCCCAGATTGGGGCTATCAGGGGAGGTAACTTTTGTGGGAGTTTTGTGTGTTTAAAAGTATTTTAGGGGTTTTATAAAAATGTGTGGTTTTTGTGTCTGGAGATAATTGAGTTTAGTTCTTTTCATGATTCAAATATCTCCCAGACACAGGGGCGGAATTGTCTTATTATGTATCAGAGTGTCCTGGACCTGAGAGCCAGTGTATTCGTGTGTATGTTTTTACTGTAGTAGTCTACTCTCAGGTCCAGGGGGGAGTTCCCCTTGCATGGGGACCTGCATAACCCATTGTACAGCGCTACGGAATCTGATGGCGCTATATACATGATAAAATAATAATAATAATAATAATAAGGCCAGTTGTGGCTGCCAATAAATTAAATCCTCTTCACCCTCAACATAGAGCCTCGTCTCATGTGTGGAGGGGACAGCTATATTCACTCTGGGGATTGCTATATCATTGCACTTCCCTGGGATTATGATCACTTGCTCTTTTAAGAGCATATTGGAGGAGAGGTCTACCCACTGGAAGCTGGATCCTGGTCTTGGGTCCAGGGTGGGTGGAAGACAGAGAGACCCTAACCAAGCTGTAATGCTGGAAGTGGGGACTTCAGTGCTGATGGTGTCTGGAGGAGGGCTTGGAGTACTCAGTGAGCACTAAGAGCAGCGATTGGCGGAGGCACCCGGTCGGGGTGCCAGGCAGTCCATCACACCCACATATTAAGTATTGTATCCTTGAATATTCTGCATCCAAACTTTGTTTGAAAATCAGTACAAAGTATGATAAAACAATTTAAACTGAGAATCCCATATATTTATTGTTCTTAATGCATATAAACCTTTCATCTGTTATAGGTGAATTCTCCCCTATTGAAGTCTAAATAGGTGACCTCTTATCATGGAAACATAGAATGTGATGCAGATAAGAGCCACTCGGCCCATTTGGTCTGCCCTGTCTATAGTCCTATTAATGTACAGGTTATAAGAGACCTGTTTGTAATGGTTTAATTTATATTTATATAATATTATCATATCTCCTCTGCTCTATTTTTGTGTGCGTAAAATTCATACAGCAGTTTCAAGACATTATTATACAACATGGCTGAAGCGCAGTAGTCACAAGTAGTGTAGGTATAGGTAAGTTCAAGTCTTTTAGCCTTTCTTCATAACTAAAATGATTTATTTTGTAGCCCATCTGAACACTCTTTGTAGTTCCATAACATTCTTCTTTACATCAGGTGCCCAAAAGTGTACCATATAGTTAAGGAGGGGTTTTCTCATTGATTTACATAGACATAGAATTATTCCATCTTTTTATACTTGACAATACCTTACTGGCCTTAACAACTGCTGCCTGACATTGTGCCTTGTCTATTGTTACTCTTAAGTCCATTTCATCTATTCTTTTCCCTAACTCAGTTTCATATAGGGTATAAGTCACTTGTGTATTCCACATCAGAAATGCACTAATTTATGTTTATCTTCATTAAATCTCATCTGCCCCCTGGCTGCCCATGACACTAATATGTCTAAATCCTTTTGCAGTAATGTTATATCCCGCTCACACTTTATTATCATACCAAGACTTTCATAATCTACAAACACTGACACAAGATCCTTTATAAACAAATTAAAGAGTAATAGACCCAGGATAAAACCCTGAGACAATCCATTCCACTCCATGAATGTGATCATTTTCCTTTTACAGCTACTCTCTGTACTGTATCTAAGCAAGTGTTCTAACCAATCACACAAGTTTCCATATAAACCAACTGCTTTTAATTTATACAGTAACCTTTTGTGTGGAACTGTATGAAATGTCTTAGCAAAATCCAAATAGATCACATCCATTAGAACATCACAATCTATATTTCTACTAAATTCTTCATAGAACACAATTTAGTTAGTTTGGCATGACCTGTTTTTCATAAAACCATATTGATCCCTGCTAATGGTATTACTTTTCAAAATGAATTCTTGAATATTATCCCTTAACAGACCTTCAAATTATTTCACAATCACTTATGTCAAGTTAACAAGTTTGTAGTTTCCGGGTTGAGCTTTTGAAACATTTTTAAATATAGGCACCACATCTGCTTTTTTTTCCAATCCTCTGATTCTATTCCTGAAAGAACAGACTCCTGAAATATTAAAAACAGTGGTCTTAATATTTCTACACTAAGCTCCCTAGGTACTCATGGGTGAATGCCATCTAGCCCTGGGGCTTTGTTTACATGAATTTATTTAATTGTTGCAACACTCTGTCCAATGTTACGTCTGTGGTTAGGAAATTATTTGAAGGACTTCTAAGAGATAATACTAAGGAATTACGTTTGTATGAATGATTAGGTAAGTGGAATTCATTTCATGGTCCGAATTCAGCAATTGTAAACTAAACAATAAGGATGTGCCTGGGCAAAAAATTAGGTTTGGTTCGGCACTTCCGAAATTCGAGACTTCAGTAATTCGTGATTTCGGTTCAGTTCGGCACTTTCAAAATTCAGGACTTTGGCAATTTGGGGATTCTGCAATGCGGCACTTCGGGACTTTGTCAATTCTCTAACCCTACCCATAACCCTATTCCTAGTGCTAATCCTAACCCTACCCCTAACTCTAACCCTGACCCTTCCCCTAACCCTACTAGGGTTAGGGTTAGGGTTAGGACTAGGGTTTAGGGTTCATTCCCTTAATTTTCCCTCCCTCTCCTGTTTTGGCACTTTTCAGAAATTTGAAGCACTTCAGCATTTCCGAACTTCGGCAATTCGGTTCAGCACTTCCCACTTCCGAATTTCGGCAATTTAGCAATTCGGACAATCGGAAGCATCCAAATGTCTGAATTGCTGAAATTTGGCCGAATTGCCGAATTGCACATGTCTACTAAACAAATTTCCAAACTGAGAATTAACTAATCCAAACTGAAACTAAATGTTTCTGATCCATTGGTTTTGAAAATGATACCAAATTAGGGAGTTATACCAAGCCGCAGAAAGATCAATATTAAGGAACTGGCTTGTAATTTAGATTTTTAAGCTGTTTAGTAGATCGATCGCTAATTCGGTATCCATAAATATCCCACAGAAGAAAAGCAAATCAGAGACTTATCTACTAAAGTGACAGATTACATTTTGGAAAAAAAGCTATTTTTAAGGTTTGATCTTTCAGCTGTTTAGTAGATAGCTCCCTAATTTGGTATCCTTAAATAGACCATGTAATCACACATAAGGATACTAAATTAAGGTGTTATCTACTAAACAGCTGAAATATTAAAACAAAGGGATGGGTTTTTCTTAATGTTGCTCTTTCCGCTGTAAATAACTCCCTATTTTGCTTACGTGGGATTGCCATAAGGACACCAACTACCAAATAATGGAGTTATCTGCTAAACAGTTTGGTACTTTTCTTGGTAACTTTGTGACTGACACCTTCATTCATTACCTATAGGGAATGATGTATTTCCAAAAATAAAATAATTTCCGAAATTCGGTTTATCCAAATCGATATTTTCCGAATTTTGGATAATCTGAAAATCGAAAAATAATGAATTGATCCAAAACCAACCAAGAGTTGGGTTTCCATCTCTATTACAGTATAATGTATCGGTGTAACGATTCCACGCACAGCAGTATAATGTATCGTGTAACGGTGTCACGATTCCACGCACAGCAGTATAATGTATCGGTGTCACGATTCCACGCACAGCAGTATAATGTATCGGTGTCACGATTCCACGCACAGCAGTATAATGTATCGGTGTAACGATTCCACGCACAGCAGTATAATGTATCGGTGTAACGATTCCACGCACAGCAGTATAAAGTATCGGTGTCACGATTCCACGCACAGCAGTATAATGTATCGGTGTAACGATTCCACGCACAGCAGTATAATGTATCGGTGTAACGATTCCACGCACAGCAGTATAATGTATCGGTGTAACGATTCCATGCACAGCAGTATAATGTATCGGTGTAACGATTCCACGCACAGTTTAATTTATTATTTTTGTAGTGCTGATGTTATGTGTTTTATGTTCATATGTGGAGAGTAATGTGTAGGCAGGGCCGGATTAACATAGGGGCTGATGGAGCTGCAGCTCCAGGCCCAGGCCCATGGAATAGGCCCATTAAAAAAAAAAAAAAAAAAAAAAAATTTTTTTTTTTTTTTTTTTTTTTTTTTTTACACACACTACTCTTAGGTTTGCCACCTGACTGGTATTTTAATGGCACAGACGGTATTTGAGGCAGCCTGGCCTACAAATGCAGGTCATTTTCTCAGAATAAATGTAAATTACTCTGCAATACCAGCACCGCCCAGTAGGGGTCACTATGTGTGGAGAGAGTCAGGGATAGGAAGTTACAGAATATTCCTGCCTCTCTCTACTACTCACTGATCCATGGGGGAGCAGCTACACAGCACAGAGAGTCCAGACAGCAGCTCTACAGCTCAGGTAAGTGAGGGATGGGGGGAAAGGCAGCAGGGACACAGGGACACATGGGGACACTGAGACACTAGGGGACACATGGGGACACTGAGACACTAGGGGACATATGGGGACACTGAGACACTATGGGACACAGACACTAGGGGACACATGATGACACATACACTAGGGGACACTGAGACACTAGGACACACATGGGGACACTAAGACACTAGGGGACACATACACTAGGGGACAATGAGACACTAGGACACAGACACTGGGAGACCTGGGAACACTGAGACACTTGGGGACACTGGAAAACATGGGGACACTTGGGGACATATGGGAACACAGACACTAGGGGACACTGAGACACTAGGACACATGGGGACACAGACACTGGGAGACCTGGGGACACTGAGACACTAGGGGACACTGAGACACATGGTGATGCTGAGACACATGGGGACGCTGTGAGACATAGGGACATTGGGAGACATTGGGACATGGAGACACTATGTCCCCCAGCCAGTGTCCCTAGTGTCTCAGTGTCCCCAATTCTCCCAGTGTCTGTGTCCCATGTCTCTCAGTGTGCCTAGTGTCCCCATGTGTCCCAGTGTCCCCATGTCCATGTCCACAACTGTCCCCATGTCTCCCCAAGTGTCTGTCTCCCAACCAGTGTCCCTTAGTCTCCCAGTGGTCCCCAGTGTCCCCTAGTCTCCCAGTATCCCCTAGTCTCCCAGTGTCTGTGTCCCTAGTGTCTTAGTGTCCCCATATGTTTCAGTGTCTCCATGTCTCCCAGTGTGTTCCTAGTGTCTCAGTGTGCCTGGTGTCCCCATGTCTCCCAGTGTCCCTATATGTCCCAGTGTCCACATGTCCACAACTGTCCCCGTGTCCCCAAGTGTCTGTCTCCCAGCCAGTGTCCCCTAGTCTCCCAGTGTCCCCTAGTCTCCCAGTGTCTGTGTTCCCATGTCTGTGTCCCTAGTGTCTTAGTGTCCCCAAATGTTTCAGTGTCCCCATGTCTCCCAGTGTCTGTGTCCCTAATGTCTCAGTGTCCCCATTTCTCCCAGTTTCCCTAAATGTCTCAGTGTCCCTGGGTCTCTCAGTGTCCCCAGTATCCTAGTGACATGGGGACACACTGAGACACTGGGAGAAATGGGGACACAGACTCTGGGAGACTAGGGGACTGGGCGACACAGGGACACTGACACTGTGATACATAGGGACACTGAGACACTGGGTGACTTGCGAGACTGAGACACTGGGAGACAGGGAGACACTGGGAGCAATCCATCTATACGGCAGAATCAAACTGTGAGTAGTTTGGTGATTTTACAGAATTTTCTCTGATGTCACTCCTTGTAATTTACATCATGTGATGTCACGCATAACTAATTATACAAATTATTAAGGCTGGTATTTTTTTCCAAGAAAGGTGGCAACCTTAACTACTCTTCAAGTACTCTTGCTTAAAGAAGCACTATAGGGTCAGGAACACAATCATGTATTTCTGACCCTATTATGTTAAAACCACCACCCTGGCCCCTTCTTGCCTCCCTAAATATAGTAAAATATTACTTGTATTCAAGTCTGCAGCTGCTGGCTCAGAAGTGGTGATCTGAGCAAATTACAATACTTCCCCATAGGATTGGCTGAGACTGTCAACTAGGCAGATCAGGGGCAGAGCCAGCACAATCCAACATAGCCCTGGCCAATCAGCATCTCCTCATAAAGATAAATTGAATCTCTATGAGGAAAGTTCAGTGTCTGCATGCAGAGGGTGGAGACACTGAATGGCAGTGCTGCACACTAGGCAGTACTGCCCCAGGAAGCACCTCTAGCAGCCATCTAAGGAGCGGCCAGTGGAGTTATTTTCTCTGAAAAGACAGTGTTTACTGCAAAAAGCCTGAATGGAATGATTCTACTTACCAGAACAAATACAATAAGCTGTAGTTGTTCTGGTGACTATAGTGTCCCTTTAAGTTTGGAAGCTTAAGAGCGATGTATGGGAACAAAACTTGTGTGCACTGGCTAGTTTAGGTAATGCAGACGTTGGTCTCTCTAACACTGTGGCATGTCCCCATTCTTCTACACTCACTACAGACACCTTTTCTCTGTCTCAGACTATATACCAGGAACTTCTGCCTGCTAGTAAGAAGGTAACGAGACAAGTGGACCAGCAAGTGCTAGGGGACAGTCCTTAGAAAGAATGGAGTGAGCGCATCATTAGACACATTTATGTCAAGCTCAAGGTGCTGCCTGCATAGTATGCCCTTAGTTGGACAGCCTGCAGGATTGGCAGGCAGCCTGACATGCATTCATACCAGGCTGACCTTCCAATTCTTTGGACAAACATTCCCCTTTTTGGGCATGTTCACCCCTTTTGGCAGGTCTTGTCACGTGATTTGCGCCAGTGGCACACCCTTTTACCCCGCCCATTGACTTCCTGCTTCACTGGACACTGCTGTTAGAGGGTTATGGATTTACTTGAAAGATGAAAACATAAATTAGAGAGGGATTAGCATAGAGTATGTGTTTTCTTATAGCTGCATCCTATGAGTTTCCCTCCAGCACCATCTCCATCAGATACATGATGCTTGGGAGGTATGATTGTTTTAGTGTTTTTGGTCAATAAGATTCCGTAATTAGGCCCATCATAATTGTCAGCACCAGGCCCACTGTGCTCTTAATCCGGCCCTGTGTGTAGGCCAAGCTTTGAGGTGCAGTTACTTAATAACCGTGACGTAATTTTATAATATTTCATTTTATTAATATATATATATATTATTTTTTATTTTTTATTGTGCACAGAATAACAGTAAACTTGTTCAGCCACGATAGCAGTTGCAAGTTGAATAATAACGACAGACATTATAAGTTTGATGTGGCGTACGAGTAGGTGGTACATTTTTACATTTATAATAGAAGGATGAATTGACAGTGTAAATAACAGTAAACTTGTTCAGCCACGATAGCGGTTGCAATTAGAGTAATAATTACAGACATTTTGAATTTAATGTGGCATACGAGTAGGTGGCACATTTTTAAATTTATAATGAAAGAATAAATTGACAGTGGAGAGGCAAAACATTGGATAAGATGCAGGCTTTTCTGACTGTCTATAATATTAACGACCATGGTATATGCTAGTGAAAAGGTCAACATTTTTATATAGAGGCGGCCGTATACATGCTTTAATGTGATTAAGCTTAGGTCTCGATGTAATGGTGCACTGCACTTTAATTTCTTTACCTTCGTGTTCTGTAATTTAATGGGTTTTATGTCAGTGTGTGAGATATAGCGATTCACTCGTGTAGCATGTGTTGGAGTCAGGTATCCCCTCCCTTCGTCATTTTTGCCTTTAGGTTGCAGATTTCATGAAACCCATCCCGGTCACAGATCGGTGGAACTTTGCTATTTGGCGTGGGTGTGCTACTCGCTGTACGGTTAGGTGGGTGTTTCCCATAAGAGGTTTGCAGAAAGACAGCATTGTTAATATTAGGTCTGGTACCCCGGCTTTGTTTGCAGACCCTCCTGTGTTTGCGGCTCACATGGTTATTGTAACGGATCACCTGGCACCCCGACTGGTACCTCCGTTGAAGGATGCTGTGACGAAGTGCCCTTCGCCACTTGTGCCTGGAGAGGACTGCTTGCCCGCCTCTTGCCCTGTGACTATGGCCCCTGGGATGTACTGCCCTTTAAAGACATGATTTGGGCATAATGGATTTGTGTTGTGTTGCTGCTGGCCCTTTAAGAACCATCTGTGGAGTTACTGGGTGGCCACCATTTCCTGTATCAGAAGCACATGGTGAGAACAATGGATGGCGGCCATTTTAACTCACAGACACTGTTTGGACTTTTCAACACGGTGCCATCTCGCCAGTATTTGGTGCACAGAGACATCGCGTGTGTTAAGTGGACTATACAGCAGGGGGACACATTATACAGTGATTTGTTTTTTATTTAGCCTGTATATGTTCTGGGTAGAATCTGCATTAAACTGTATTTTCTTAAAAGTACTGAACGGATCTGGGTGAATTTTGGATATGTGGTTCACCCAGATCCCCCAGTTCCAAGGATATACTTTTATGGGGTTATTGCATGTTTTGTGTCCCTGTGAT